>WEKY01039599.1:66100-110302 GCA_013390045.1 Picathartes gymnocephalus
CCCAGCGCCGGCAGAGGCGCGGGCGGGAGGCTCCCTGGCGGCCTCCCTGACCGTGTCCCCTCGCTGGATGGAGCCCGGGGCTGCCGGGGATGCGGTGCCCGCCGCGGGGGCTGGCGGAGCGGCTTGAGCCCCCCGCCCGGCGGAGGCGAGCATGTCCAGTGAGCGGCTTAACAAGACAGCGGTGAAGGATGCGCGGTTAAAAGACCTGTTGTTGGAAAGAGGTACCGGCGCGTCCGCAGGGGCAGGGACCGCGGGATGCGGCCCGGGGCACCGCACAGCCCGGCCCGCCCGGGAGCGCTCGCCGGCGGAGCCGCGGGCAGGTTCCCCCCGGCTTGCCTGCGGGGTCTGTGTGCGGGGGGAGCTTCGGGGTGACGCTCTGGTGTGATTGCTGATAGGGTTGTAAATTATGTCTTTCTTTTTGAGCTCTTCTGAGAAGGTGATTTAATTAAATGTGTCCTTAGTCGCCTTTTCCGTGTTGGGCGTTTACCCTGAAACGTCGTGTTTGGTTTTAGGGTTTTCTCCCCTGGGGAATTTTTGTTAGAAATGCTGTTTCTTGCGTGTAGAAGAACGGATATATGCGAGTGTGACAGGCTCGGGGTAGTAAAACCAAAGCATTTTTCTTCCTGAAGCTTTCCGCCGTCTCTTTCCCTGAAAATTTATAGAACAAGTGGGCAGGAGGAGATACCTGTCTGGAAGGCGATGGCCCTTCACGCCTGGCAGGTGTTGGGCGGTGGGGCAGGGGATATGTTGAGGGCCGGGGTGACCCAGTGCCTGTCAGCAGCCGTTAGGAACTATTTAAATGGCCTTGATCAGTGCCAGCAAATACAGACTGCTGCTGCAGTCTGCCTTTGCTTTTTACTGCTGATAATCTAATGGGCAGCAGGAATGTCACTCAGGAGGAAGAAGAGATTTAAAATTACCTTTCTTTTCCCCGTGCTTTTCCTTGAGGAAATCCTCTGGAACATCAGTAAGGTGTTTTATTGCAGTTTAGTGTTTACAGTGTAAACTGGACTTGGGAAATCCCATGTGCTCACAGCTGTGTGCTACGGTTTTTATTTTCTTTACTGTATTAGCCATGTTTCAGTCAAACATTTTCAAATGATTCTTTCTCATGAGAAGTGCTCACAGACCAAATCACTCATCTCTAAGGGAGGGATCCCTTGCCACTGAACTGCAGGGGCCTCGATAAATTTAGAAGACTCTGCTCTTGGCAGAGATAGAGGAGTAACATGTCATTCTAGTGATCTGTGCATTCTAGGAAAGCCTAAATCAACATTGCTTGTTTTGCATGTTGCCCTTTAGCAACAGTCTCTCAATTTCCAGTCTAAAGTGTGACATGGACCCAAAAAAGAGTTTGGATGAAGAAACCCTTTAGTATTTCAGCAGCCATAGAATGGGAATTGCAGAAGTTGTCAACTGCGTAAAGTCTGTATTCTGTGTTTCTGAGCCAAGAAAAACTGACTTTTAACTTAACCGTGGTTTGGTTGGGTTTTTTTTTTGTTTTTTTTTTTAATTAATTCTGTGCTTCCGCCTTTTTGATCTTCTGGTGCTGACATTGTTAGCTTCCAGTCAGTGATGCAAGAGAGGGGGAAAAAGAAAGATCACTGCCCTGCATGTGGGGTTGATAGCAAAAGCAGAGCACAAAGCACTGAGTAATCAAATGCTTTGAAGATGGTGGTCTTAATGATGAGTGGAAAGTACTTAAGAGGAAAGAGTGATAAAGTGATAGACATTTTTTTGCCCTTTACTCTTTCCTTAGTCTTAAATAGGCTTAGTTGCTCCTCAGGAGACGATTGCAGACCCTCAGCACTTTGGTGGTGTGGCCGTGCCTGCCGGTAGCCTGTAACAGACAGCTGCACCGTGGCACCAGCCCCCACTGGACACCAGCACACTTGCAGCTCCTGTAGTCTGACGTTTTGTTCACATGAGATCTTAGAATAATGAAACAGCCTCGGCTTTCCTTTAGTTCCGCTGCAGGTTCGTCTTGCATTTTGTGTGAGTGGCGTTTTTCTAGCTCAGCTTCACAGTTGTGTTGTGCCTGCACGAGTGTACTGCTGTCACACAGAAAGCTGAGGGTGGCTACAGATTAGAGATGGGGGAGAGGGGGCTTGTTTTCTGATAGTTGTTCTGTCCTTTCATTTTCATATGTCATCTCTCTTTCCTTGTTAGCTTTTTAAAACAGAAATTTAATATCAGTTCCCCAAAGTGCTTGTTTTTGAGTCCAAAAAGTAGTGCCCTTTTTGGAAAGTACTGAAACTGAGCAACTTGAGCTTCTTCTTTGCTTTTTCTACCAGCGTAGCAACCAAAGACCTCTTCCCATTAACTGGAGTTCTCTTTCAAGATGAGAGCATCCACTGTGAGCAATGCAGTTTCCATAGAAATATCATCAACTCGGTAACTCCACAGGGCAATTTTTCCCCTTATATTGCTCATCCTTGCTGCTCCAGTATAGCCAAAAGGGTGCAAGAGTGACTCATTTCTAAATATACTTAGTATTTGTGGTATAGGCAGGGCTTCAGATAAGATGATGGGTTCTGATGGAGTTCATTGTAATTGTATCTCTTGCAACAACCGGGGCCCTGGTTTCATTTTTAACTGTGGTGGAACATACCTTGTTTTAGAGTGCCAGAGCTCTTTTTAGATTTCTACCTGACTGGGAAAGTCCTAGAAAAGTTAACGTTACGCTAGTTGGAGAGAAGATAGTTATTGAAAAGGCCACTGCATTTAGATTCAATAGGCTTAAAGTTTTCCACTCCAGTTAAATAGCTTTCATGCTACTTGCTTGATAAAAAAAATTAAGGGTCATGTACTAGATAAAGTGTCCTGATTCCTCTCAGGCTTTGAAGCTTATGGAGCCCTCTGGACTCTATTGGCATTACAAGTGGCTATTAAAATAGAGTGGGGTATGTGTGTATGTGGTTTCTTTGTTTTTTTGTTCAGTGAAATTGTTTTGTCCAAAAGGCTTAACTGTGGTGTTTATGTTGAAGAGTTTATTACCTGCGGAGGCTGCGGAGAAGGGTCATCAAGAACCTTCTTAGTTTTGACCTGCAGCCATTCATACTGATCAATTTGCTCTGGCAAAAATGAAATAATTTTCATACATTTTAGAAGAGTTTTCTTCACGAAACTTTGCAGAACAGACAGCAGTAGTATCTCAAACCAGATCAATCTCGGTGAAATACTGAGGGTCTTTTCAGGTTGTTGCTTTGATGGTTAACCTTCTGTGTGTTGATGACACATTTTCCTCTTTTTTTCTTTGTTTTAGCTGAACTGGAGTTTGTTCAAATCATCATTATAATCGTGGTTATAACTGTTATGGTGGTAGTGATCATCTGCTTGTTGAACCATTACAAACTCTCGACACGCTCCTTTATCAACCGACAGAGCCAAAGCAGAAGACAGGAAGAAGCTCTGCAGACGGTGAGTGTGAGCCCCTTGCACCAAACTCCTTTTCCTTGTGCTGTATGGGCCTGCAGCAAAGCTTCCCAAAGAGCTCTGGTAGAGGCAACTGCTGGAAAAACTTCTGATATCACTTTTAGTACTCCCTATGGTTAGGTCTTTTGCCGAAGTCGTATTTGTCAGTAAAAATCAAATTTGGACCACAAATCTAAGGTACACTGTCTCTGATTGTTTTTAGACCCTGCTGTGTTTTATGTAGCCTATATTCATTTTGTATTTGGAGGCTTAGATGTGACATTGTGTTTGCTGCCGCTGTAATTTGAGAGGGGAGTGGAAGGGGAATGAATGGAGATTAGCTGGGGTGCAAAGATTTGAAATACACGTTTTTACAACTTTCCATATATTGTATGATACCCTGGAGTTTTATTGCTGTTACTGTTTTGTTAAGCTGCCATGGCCCAGGAAAATATAATGTTTGTTTTCACTAAAACAGCAAGAAGAGACTAGAAAAAGCATCTCTCTGAGGACCTGGAGTGCCTAAGATGTGTTGTGACAGAGTTTTAAGATGGAATCTCAGTCAGTGCTTTTTAAGACTGTGTTCAGTCAACTCAGTATCAACAGTAGATGGTCACCTGATTTGTCTTGTGAGCCAGGAGTTTGCTGGGTGGGATGCTCTGCTCCCTTGAGAGGGTTAACCACAGTGTGTCCCCTGACTTTGGGATATCCCCCACAAGCCATGCAGCGTGGTGTTGCAGGGAGATCCTTTCTTCTGATGTGCTTTTCAGTGTCCCAGAGTGGTGCCCTTGGCCTCTTTGCTGACAGCGAAGGCCAAGGGGCCATTTATGAAGTCACCTTTTGATGCATTGAATTCTTGGTAACAGTGTTGAGTTGACAGCTTCATTTTGCTGTCAAAAAAAGGTCTGATTGTAACTGAGAGATGTGATCTCATAATGGTTTACACCAGTTTAACTCCACAATGTCACCTTTTAATCCATTCCAGTCTTATGTTTCTTCCCTCTTTGTGCTCCTTAGGGAGCTATCAAGGTCATGGTGAGAGGCCTCAGGGGACTGCTCTGGCTGAACACTTAATTGCTAGCTTTTTGCTTTTGCTTTGGTTTTTTTTTTTTTTACAGTTAGATTTCAGCAGGGGAGGCAGCACAGACAAGGAAGGCAGGAGGAAAGGAGCTGCCTCCTCAAGGAGAGGCTGCCGCATTGCCTGGCACTTTGGTACTGTAGGAATGCTTAGCTCTCATTTGGTTGGAGATGAAATTGGAACTTGTCAAACCCTAACCTCATGGACTTGAGGACTGGAAAAATTGACTAGATTAATTTGAGTGTTGCTTTGAAATGGACACTGTAATTCAAGAACCACAATTCTGTCTGAAAAATGTTAGCTATAATTGCTACAAATGCCTAAAATGAAATAGTTTGAGGTAAATTAAATGCATTTTCATCTTCACAAATCTTTTTAAACTGTAGTAAGCTGTCAAATGCATGAAATAACCCATTATTTCCTTTGTATGGTTCATTACTATTGTCTGTTATCAGAGGCAGTGGTATTTTTTTTTTTTTTCCTCTTGGGCACAAGGGAGAAAACTTCCCCTTCTTGTGAAGAACATGCAGTTTGGCAGCAGGGACTTGGGAGCTGCTTCAGTACCCAGAACTGCTCTTAAATAATTTTTAAAACACTGACTCAGTTTCAGTTTGATGTCACCATTATAAGTAATGATAATCACAGCCAAGTGAGCATTTCATGGGAATTGATGATGGGATGGCAAGAACTAGTTACTAATTCTTCTGAAAGCCTTTGGTATAGGCCTGTCATCAGTATTACTCATCTGAATTTCTGATAAGCTGCAGCTCTTCTTACAAGAAGGTCGTACTCATGGGGAATGGGGATTTAGAGTTCTCTGAGTTCAGATGTCAAAAACTTTAAATTTTCCTTTGGCTCAGGTATTAGAAGGAAATTCTGATAGAAACTGGCTCTACAGTGCAAACCTTAAAAGCAGTGTGCAGAGAATGAGGGTCAGAAAACTAAAGTAAGTGCTCTGTAGTGAGAAATTGCAAATGACGGGTCTGTTCTCACTGTCCACAGTGGAGTGACTTGCACAAGATAATAGTGTGAGTGGTGAGATGCAGGTTATACACTTCTAAAATTCATTTTTTGTACCAGGCAGGCCTTGTTCTACGTGCACGTGCTATCCAAGTGGATTTTCTTGCACGGAAATATTTTATTAATGGTATATAGACTCTGAAAACAGATGTAAATGTTTGTTACCCACTAATGTCTGAAGAAAATACTATTGTGACTCAAGTCTTCTGGTAGAGAAATAGTGAATGGAAATAGAGGAAATTCAGACATGTTTCTTGAAAGAAAATGATAAAGCAAATTATTTGACTCTTGGCTAGTTTTGTAGTGAGCTCTGAAGTGAATGCCCTTTCATGTAACTGAGGTAGCAGAGGTGTACCAAGGTGTAGAATCTAGCCTTTCCTGTTCAGATGGGCCTTTTTTTTTTTTTTTTTGTCACCTTCAATTTTCTTTAAGCCTGTCCTATTTCTAGATAATCATGCCTTCCACCAGCAAGTGGTGGCTGAACTGCACAGGTTTCTGGCCTTGTAAAGACCAACTGTTGAACGAGTGAACTCTCTTACTCTGGTTCTTCTAGAGTGTAGTAGGAGTGATCAGGTAAATTATCTACTGCCTTTATTACCAGCCTCACACCTGTAAAACTCATGGGTTGGGCATCAGAAATAATGAAATAAAAGGTATTAGTGGATTTCTTTTTCTGGTTGAACTTCTTCATGTTTAGACAAACAAAACAAAAAAAAAAACTGGACAAACACCCTCAAATAAAATGAACAAAAATAAGAGGATGATGATGAGAATTTCAACTTCCAGGCCAAGTCAGAAATTAGAATATTAAAGAGATGCTAGCACTGCAGTCACAGGTGTTAACATTTGAAGTAATGTTTGAAGGGCAGAAAAGGGGACCAGTCGTAGGAAAAAAAAAAGGTCTCTCTTTGACAAGTGCACCCTGAAAAGTTGTTACAAGCCTCTTTTGTAAATACACTTTTCTGTGTGACCACCAGTTCATCTTTTTTCTTTATTTTTCTTCTTTTTGTTCCTCTGGAGTATCATTTTCCATTCGTTCCCCTGGTCTTTAGGATTTTATTACCTTGGTTATTGGGCCAAAGCCTTAAGCAGATCACAGCCAAGGGCAGGACAAACACTGAGTGCTCAGGAGCAGTGGGTGCTTCTGCAGCAGTGCTGAGGATGCTGCCTGCCCTCTCATGGCAAGCCCTGCCCTCTCCTAGTGAGGCTTTTAAACATTCCAACCTTGTTTTAACATGAGCAGAAATAAAAGTTTTGGGGTTGTACTTGTGAGAGGGGGAAAGATGCTGTGTGACAGCCATGTTGGCGTGAGCAGTAGCTTGGAGTGAGCCTGCAAGGTGCTGAACAGTGTCTGTATCACAGTGGATAAAATATTGAACATTTCCTGGCTTGTCCATCAGCAGTGTTGGGCTTCACAGCTGGGAGTCAGCCAAGGGTTGCAGAACACCTGAGAGGGATACAAAAGCTGTAGGGTGTAGAGTACACCAGGAGTATGCCCAGGGCTGCTTCACTTTGAAAGAACAGAACCTGTTGTGTGGGAGCAACTGATGCTGCTACTGGCAGTGCTGGGGGATTTTGGGGCAGAGCCGTGCAGCAGCCTTGGAAAGGCATACCTGTGCACAGGGTACGTATGCCTGATTTCCAAGGGGAAATGCATGTTGTGGCGCTCCTGGCTGTGCTTTTGGAGGATTGGCCTTGTATTGGGAGGGCACTATTGCTGGTAACCAAAAGCATCCTGCTGCAAGGGAGGTAGCCGCAGCTGAGCTGCTGCTGTGGCGCTCTGCTGTTTGCTGGGACAAAACAAAGATAAATCTTGCTTCCCGATGATTAACTCTTAATGTCATCACCAGTGATTTCCACGGGGACACTGAGGGGAAAGAGATTAACTAAGTGACTTACAGGGAGATACTTAATGAGCTTCTGATGTTCCTAATTTCATTCCTTTTCCCCATCCTGGTGTCTTTGCATTGTCTTCTTTTATAACGTAGATGTTGAAGGAGTACTGAACACTTGGACTGCCCCAGGCCTACTCCTGGCAGCAAATCCCTGCATCCATCACACAAGATGCTCACCCTGACTAGCCCCTGCCTCCCAGCACTGAGGACAGCATTGCTGCTCTGGCTGGTCATCTTGCATTAGAACCTGCATTTCAAATGCCAGTCTTGGATGCCGAGCTCCGGGAGCACAGCTGTAAAAAATACTCCCCTTTTTGCCCTGTACCAGCTATTTCAGAATAAAAGAGGAACATCAGAAGGGTGACAGAAAATACTCAGTAGTATTGACAGCTCAGGGATTTATCAGTAATTTCAAATGTTAGTCTTTCCTGCTGGTCTTTTAAATTATTTCCTACTGGCATTGGCATTATTCTGTCTGTTCCCTGCTGGTGTCCCTGGGCCACTCATTCTCATTTTCTTACTGACATATGCAAAAGAAAGAAAATCCCACTGGGAACAAGAACCCAGTCTACAGCCAGGAGAGAGTGTGAGTGCTGTAGACCACCCTGCTTTGCCAAATCTTTTTGTTTCTTCCAGTCGTCATTTGGCAGGAGCTGGATGTGCATTGTATTCTCCTGCTGTCTCCTTGAGGGACATGGGCTTGCCTCTCCTCAGGGAGTGCTGCCAAGAGGGACAGTGAGCACGGCTGCTGCTCTTTGAAGTCTCCCACAGTAAAGTCATTATATCTTTAATAAGGGCAGGATTGTCCAGGAAATCTGCAGGTAGGACTAAAAGCCAGGAGTGTTGGCTTTGGGTGGCACCTGACTCAGTGTGTCACCTTGGGCAGCTTGCTTCATCTCCAAACAAAGGAGGAAGGATAATAGTACTTACTCCCTTCAGTTGAATGAAATGAAGATTACTTAAAGTGATGAAGTGCTGTGAAGTTGGGGAAATAAAAGTTTTAAAGCATTAAGTAACAGGAATAATTGCAGTAAGTGTCGGGAGGCAGATTAGGTGTGAGAGATTTGGCACTCTCCATAATTCTCTAGTACTTCTCCTTGGTACCATGCACTGCTCTGTTAGACAGCGTCACTTTTCCTGCCCCTGAAGTATAGCTTCTAAAGGAGCGAGCAGTCCTGCTGGAATACTCATCATTCTGTTGGGGACAACACAATAGTTTGTTTTGCTTGTGTTTATTGCCATCTTCAAAGCTGTGGTGGTCTGTATCACCCGAGAAGATATGGGGAGGAATGAGCCCTTGTGACTTCCTGGAGTGTTTTTAGCAAGCCAGTGCTTTAATGTGGTGTAATGTACCACCTAGGGCCAAAACCAGAAACTGCACTGCTATCTGGAACATTACACTTGCAAAAGAAGTGGGTATATTTGTGTGTACATTTTTGCATAAAAATAAAACAAAAACCTGTGTTAAGGGGAAAAGGGGGACCTTCTTAATAGTTGTAATGCATTTTGGAAAGTGAAAAACTGACTTTTGTTTCTCAGAAAGAATCATTTCAGGCAGAGTTCCATTTTGAAGAAACTTAATAGTGGAGAAAGCCTGTAAATCTCCTTAACTGTCAGCAAAAAAAAAAAGAAAAGTTTGGATTATATGGGACTGTCATGGTTTAACCCCAGCTGGCAACTAAACACCAGACAGCCACTTGCTCCCAGCAGGCTGGAGGAGAGAATCAGGAGGGTAAACGCGAGACCTTGTGGGCTGATATCAAGGTAGTTTAATAGGGAAAGCAAAACAAGGAATTCATTCACCACTTCCCAGGGACAGGCAGGTGTCTATCCATTTCCAGAGCATCGGTGCTCCATGGTGTGTAACAGTGACTTGTGAAGACAAATGCTCTTGCTCCCGAAGTCCCTCTTCACTTCTTCTTCCCCTGGCTCTACATACTGACCATGATGCTATATGGTCTGGAATGTCCCTTTGGTCGGTGGGGGCAGCTGTCCTGGCTGTGTCCCCTCCCAGCTCCTCGTGCACCCCCAGCCTCCTCGCTGGTGGGGTGAGTGAGGAGCAGAAAAGGCCCTAACTCTGTGTAAGCACCATTCAGCAATTATGAAAACATCCCTGGGTTATCAACACTGTTTCCCTCACAAATCCAAAACATGGCCCCATACTTGTTACTATGAAGAAAATTAACTCTATCACAGCTATAATAAGGACAGGGATAAACTGCTTTATTACAGTTTGAGGAAATTTTTTTACTGAGTGTAAATTTTTACCTATAATTTCTCCTGAGTTAAAAATCATTCTTGAGTTAAATAATCATCGCCACGAGATAATTAAGTAATCACTCAGCTGGATTTATTAAATGATGCTGCTATTTCAAAACCTAATAGCAAAATTAATTCGTGTAAATTATGGTGAAACCCAAAAATGGCAATGGTCAGCAAAAGACAGGTGGATCCCTAAGATTTTTCTTGCTTGGTGCTACTGGTAAGTGCTAGGATCTTCACTCCAAAGCCTAACAATGTTAAAAATGAATACACTGTAGGGAATGAATGCATAAGCTTTGTCTTCTTGTTGCTTTAAGTATTGAAGCTCATGCCTGAAGTCTCTTGAACAAAAGGAGCAAGTTGAGGTGGCCTAGCTATTGACAGTCTATAAGAAGCAGGTAAATGAGGTACTGCCCTCATCAAAATATGGGTGAATTGCATTTGCTCAGGTTTAGCCTTGTTTGGACACACCTGATAACTACTTGTACAAATGCCTAATATAAATACAAATGCTGTCAGTTCTCATCTGGTTTTCACTGATATGAGCACAGGGGAAACATTTTAGCTTTCAGAGGAACGTCTGTAAGCACAGGGACAAGCAGAGAGCAAGAAGTAACACTTTTGGTGTAAATCACCCCAAACTGGTCAGGGTTGTCCAGGCATATTATTTCCTAAATCTACATCTCAGGGTGGAGGGGTGTAGGCATGGGGCTATTCTTCTTCTGTAACACCTTCTTCTCATCTCCACCCCTCACCATCACCCCAGTAACAGTGAAGTTGATGGGCACCAACCCTAAGGTTAGGTGGTATCTGCCCAGTGCAGGAAAGGGAGAATTTCCCTTAAATAAAGACTTGACAAAAGTAGGTAGTAAGTCTCCTGTGGTAGATTCAGTGATTTCAGCAGGGCAGAAATTCCTGTGTTGGGCCAGTTAGTCTGGGCTTGGTGAGGAGAGAATTCTGTGCTGTGTCATTGGACCAGCCATGGTGAGGGTGGTCTGCACGTGTGTGAGCCTGGTATTTTCCAAGTGTGGGCATGCTGAGCACATGTTAGCCAGCCATCTGCTTGGGGAGTTCTTCTGGCTCCTGGGATAGAGATCTTGCTGGGGGTTGGCTGCTGCCAAGTGATTTAACCAGTCAGCTGCTCTCTCTGGGGGAAACCTTAGGGGGAGGGAAGAGCTACAGGTGAACTGTAGGACATACTATCACAGGAATTACATTGTTACATATCCTTGCATGCTAAGGATCTCACAGCCTCCGACTTCAGCTGCATCCCAAGCTGTTTACCTTCTCAAGTTATCCCAGAGTGGGGAGAGCCTTGAGCTCCTCTGGTCTCACCTTGGCGTGACTATCCCAGTGCCCTGGTTACACTCAGTCGGTTCCCTGTAGCAGCTGCAGTGCCTCCAGGCAGGACCTTTTGCTGTTCTGGGGTTCAGGCATCAGCAGTGGAAGTAACAGGCAACTCCTCTCTTCTAACAAGTTATTTCTGTTAGGCATAGCTGGTAGCAGATCCGGGAGTCTTGGCTCAGTGAGCAGGTCCTGTTCTATCTCCATGCAAGGAGTTTTTCTCCATATGCTGCACCATCTCCCTCAGCTCTTACTCTCTTGCCTTTGGGGAGATGGACCCTAGGATGGAAGTCATTTCCATGTCCTCATCAGCAACTCCTTTTCACCAGGGAGTTTTAAGTAGTACCAGTGGTGGGGGTAGATTTTATTTCTTTCTGGGTTGGGTTGTTTGTTTTGTCCTTTTTCCTCTCTTCTGAGCCTGTAACTCATGGGCAGTTAATTGAGAACTTTAGCTTTGACTAGTATGTTTTACAAAGAATTGCAATAGGCTTGGACCTGTTTGGTCGACTGCTGATAACCTGGTTGCCTTTAATTGTGCAAATATATCCTCAGATATTTCAAAATGAGGGCACCTAGGTGCTGAAGGCATGGAAAGGAGTGTATGTACATGTATGTGTATAGTTACACAGTTACGATTTCTTCAATTGACAGAACCTTATCTAGGCACTGAAATATGTGAATCTGCATAAGATTTGTCTTTTGTGTCCTTGCAAAGGGGAATACTTGGGGAAGTTGTAATTAATTGCAGTAGTCAGCCTCTCTCTATCTTTGCTCTCTAAAGCTACAGAAGAGAAGTGTACCATCTTTGCTATTCAAAGCATTTGCCTTAGCAGCTGAATCCTGTGGGAGAGTCCTCTTAGAGCAGCTTTCCTCTGTGGTGGACTCTCCTGACAAGATCACAGACGGCTTTTGGTCTCCGAGTGTCATGATGAACATCTAGTTGGGTCTATTTTTACACCAGAAATATGTTGAAAGATGCTGTGGTGAGAAGAAGCAGTACAGTAAGATTTGGAAGCAGTCTGTACATGGTAATGCTTTTGGGGACAGTACGCATTTTCCTTCCAGTTCCTGAAATTTCTTATGTCTGTAAAACTTGAATTAGCATCAAGAAAATAGTCATGACCATACAATATTTTGATTGTTTCTTTGTGCACCAAGATTGAAGTTCTGTGCTTTATAGCTGCTCTGATATGTCCTTTTCAGCTTCAAAATTTTCCACTAAAATAAATTCATTGCGAGAGTTACTGCTCCTCTAAACAATTAATTGAGAAGAAAAATAATGATACACCTTAAGCTATTTTTTCTTATCGGCGTACTGTTTTTCACCATTTTATTCTGCCCTGAATGCTGGTACAATGTCAGAACAGCATTTCAAGGCATGAGAGAGAAAATATTTCAACCTGAAAAGGTGTTGGAGAAGTGGTTGAAGAAGTGGCTGAAACCTCAGCTGCTTTAACTACTGTTTGTGGTGGGAATTGGGCAATTGACAGTTTGGACCAGATTATCCCTGGGTTTAGTGTGTCTGTCACTTCAGTGAGATTACAGACGCCAGGTTTTGTTGTGAACTGTTTTGCCTGTGGTGTGTAATGGGGATCCTGGCTGGCGGGTTAGCTTTGTCAGACCTGCCGCCCTTGCTGGTTTGGGAGGTGATGGGTACCTGCTCAGCACACAGGTGCTAAGGTGTCTCCTGTCATCTCCATGCATTGCCACACTCTCTCAGCCACCACCAGTTTGCTGCATCCTTATGGCCTGTGGGGCTGGGTGCTGTGGATGATATCTTGGCACTTGCCAAATGGACCCAGCTTGACTTGCTTAGGAGCAGAGCTGCTCTTTGCTCGTGTTTTGGAAAGACAGGAGTGGGATGTTACTTGTTTAGCTCTTGGAGACAGCTGGTCCTTAGAAGATGACTGCTGGTAAGAGCTGTGATAATGAGGCAGAATGGTGATATGATCTATTAATTTTTCTTTTTTTTGTTGTTTCCTTTCACATTTCAGGAGGGGTGCTTGTGGCCTTCAGAAAGCTCGGTTTCGCGCCAGGGTGCTTCAGAGGTACTGACAGATTTCTGACTATCTTCACCTAGTGCTTTCTTTTTTTTACCCATAATGTATATTTGGTTCTTTTCAAAAACATGCATCTATTTTTTGTAAAGAAAGCTTTTTTGGTGTAGTTCACACGGTCAACTAAGCCTGCCTTAACACGCATTTCATAAATTCCTGACACCTTTTCATAAAAGAATGAAATTCTGCCTACCTGACTCTTAATCTCCATCAGCAACTCCCTGTGTCATAGTAGGCATTCACAAGTGAGTGGTGGAGGTGTGTCTCTTTCACACAGGAATTCGAGTATTCATTGGAAGCTGGGAGACCAGTTCCTCTTGTCCCTGGACTTTTCTTGGATTTACAACATGTATCCTATCACCAGTGTCTCCCATCTCCCAGCTAGCACAGATCCCTTGTCTATGTAATAATTAGTGGGTGCATTGCTCTGAGTGGTCCAGCTGTCCTGTGACAAACAGCGGAACCCTGCTGCATCTGTGAAGATCAGGGGTTGAGGACCTTGCGGGCACCAAAAAAAGAGAAGAGCAGTTGATAGGTCTAGATCTGAGAAGCTGCTGTGTCTGTCCAGGTCTGGGATAGACCAAGTGAGGAGCAATAGCACCTCACAAAGTATCTTGAACCCTTCCTTTTGTAAAGCCCAGGTTTCTCCAGGGTTTAATATACCAGGGACGTGTTTTCCATCACAATGAAGAAGCTTTGTAGGTTCTCCCCAGAGGCTGAGTTCTGACTGAGAACTGAGGGGGAGGAGGACACCTGATACAGTCTGATAGTGAAGGCGTGAGATATGCTGAGCCTTTACAAAATCTGAATTCTTTGGGGGTGCATTAACTCTGAGTAGAGGGGGAAGCTCAGACTGCAGCTGAAACTCAGTATTGGGACATTGTTGTAGAACTGGTCAATTATCGAGACCAGAGAGAATTCGTTTCCTGGTTTCAGAAACAGAATCATTTGTTTTTGCTTGGAATGTTTTAATGTCAGAAGGAGCTGTGTGGGGTCTTGGTCTTCCTTCGTGAAGCTGTTCTGGATCCTTCCTGCACCTCCTGCCTCTTCACCTGCACACATGTGGCAGAGCACGGTATCTGCTGGGTTTAACCTCTGAGACAGGTGGCAAAAGGAAGCATTCTGTGTTTTATCAGTTTGTTGTAATGATGGAGCACCTGCAGCGCTTTGTGTAGATGTGGAGTCACGTGTGTCTCTCTTCCCGTTTCAGATCATGTACGCCCCAAGGTCCAGGGACAGGTTTACCACCCCATCTTTCATGCAGCGGGACCGTTTCAGTCGCTTCCAGCCCACTTACCCCTACATGCAGCATGAGATTGACCTTCCTCCGACCATCTCCCTCTCCGACGGGGAGGAGCCACCGCCGTACCAGGGCCCGTGCACCCTGCAGCTCCGGGACCCCGAGCAGCAGATGGAGCTCAACCGGGAATCTGTCAGGGCGCCGCCCAACCGAACCATTTTTGATAGTGACTTGATAGACATCTCGATGTACAATGGGGGTCCCTGCCCACCCAGCAGCAATTCGGGCATAAGTGCAACCAACTATAGCAGTAATGGAAGGATGGAGGGACCACCCCCGACGTACAGCGAGGTCATGGGGCATTACCCAGGCTCCTCTTTTTTCCATCACCAGCACAGCAACATGCCTCCTTCCTCGCAGAGGGGGAGCAGACTTCAGTTTCAGCAGAACAATTCAGAGAGCACAATAGTCCCCAGCAAAGGCCAAGACCGGAAACCAGGAAACCTGGTCTAAGTTACCCGCCCAGGTGTGTTTGGACTGAAGACGGGAGATCCGAGCAGGGCGGTGGAGGAAGACCCCCGTGCTCTGGTGCACAGTGTTGTTACGTTTCACGTGGTACAACTGAGTAAAACCAAACGTGTAAACCGGTTCTTTGTTTCTGATTCCTTTCAGGGGAATTGCATGCGAAGCAGATTGAAAGAAATACAAACTTCCATTCAGTTTGTCTATGAGCAGTGTTTCAGGGGAGGGGGGGGGGAATATATTTTTTTTTTTAATAAACTATTTCAATTATTTAATTCTAAAAGTTAACTTAGCACAGAAATGAGGCTTGTACAGCCTGTTTTATACTCACTGAATGGCAGAAGGAAGAAGATGGTTTTGCTAGATAAGTGGGGGAAGAGTTGGCCAGTTTGCTTTTTTTTTTCTCCCAGGGTGTGAATTTTTTTTAATATGAAACAAAATTCCTGTTCTGTGTGCCAAGGTATAAAGTTGAGAACTTAGATGAATGCAAGGAATTAATTTGTGTTGTGATAAATGTGTTTTAAAAAGTTGCACTATCTTAATGTTTTAAAAAAATATATATGAGGGAACTGTTTTATGTGAAGTTCTTCTGTATGTTGTTGTTTCACCTGTGGAATAATGATAGAGCCCCAGAAGTAATCTGGAGGAGTTTGCCCCCTCCCCCTGGGTTTGCTAGAAGATTGGGACAGGACTTACCCTAACATCTCCTGACTTCTACAGTTCAAGAAATACAGGGACACTTGTCTTTGCAATAATTTGCATTCAAGTAACAGTGTATGAATGAAGTGTCTTGGAGACTTTTGGATGGAAGAAGGCAATTATGAAATTCCAGCATTTTCCATCACTTAAGGTTTAGCTATTTTGCAGTGTAGACTATTCCTTTCATAAATGGCAGAAAAAAACCTCCCAGATGTGTTGATTTGTATTGATTCTAAGTGCTGCCATTCTTTTCATAATGCAGTATCACCAGTACTTACCGTTCTAGAGATTTTTGTCCTCACTGTAGCCTGAAATGTGTTTAGTCACATATCATGACATTATGCAATAAATTGTTTGAAAATGCAGGGTGGGACTCTTTTCCCCTGCACTGCTGTTCAAGTCCGTGAGACTGTTGTGGTTTTCGCTCTCCATTTCATCCTTTCAGATGCTGAAGTTCAGTCCTGGAGGTCCATCCTGTTGAAGTGAAGGGGGCCCTTGTGGCTAAAACCCCTGGGGTGTTTCTGCAGCGGTACCAAAAGTGCTTGTGGCAGTGGTGCCAGCTCCTGCCGCATCCTTGGCAGGGACATGGGAGCACCAGCAATTCTCCCTGCAAACCACTTTGCTCTGGGCCCTGTTGCAGAAACTCTTCTGGGTGCGCGATGTCTGCGTGACACCAGCAGGACTGTGCTTATGGGTAAAGGTGACTAACGTGTTAACTAAGTGTCTGTAAGCCCTGATTTTTGCTATACTGGCCTGGAGAGTAGTTGGAAAGTGTTACCTGCCTGTGTTGTGGCACATGGGGTGTTTCTTCACTGGCTGTTCCCGTGTGGAAGCACGCACGATGCCAGAACTCAGTTGACAAAAGGTGATAGTGGCATCACAAGCACATGAAAAAGCACAAATTGCACTTAAAATGCATTTTGGAAATGAACTTAAAAGTAAGAATCTTTAGAGTCTTAGCTTGAATAGTTTCTAATATATAGGTGTATGAGTGTGTCATAGACCTTTTCACTTTAAGATCTTTCACTTTTTTCTACTTTCCTGAGCCTTGTGCTTGGTTGTGGGCAGCAGCTGCTGAGTGCCCCAAGGGCACTGATGTTCTGGTCCTGTGGCTGGAGGCTGGATTTCTGCAGGACTTCTGTACACTGGGGGCTCTGATAACTGAATTGCATCTTTGATCTATGCAGAGTTTTAATGCCAAAACAGTGTATGTGTGTGTGTCTGTTTGTGTGTCTGTCTTTTGGGCCTCAGTGTGGATTTGTTTTCTTCATAAAGTAAATTGATTTTATTCTAGTTTAGAAAACATTTGTATAACTGTTAGTCTGAATACACAGCCCCATTTGTCTCTGTAATTGTTATTTTGGTCTGAGTCATTCTGGTAATGCAGAGTAAAGCTGCCTTTTATTGTATGTATTAATTGAAGGGAGAGATAGAGATTGTATGGTGGGATTCACTTATTTTTTTTCCTCTCAGATCCACAGGACAAGTGTTTGGAAGATGACTTAGGTGGCTTTCAGTCAGCTGGGGCTCTCATCACTGTCTGGTTCCTGGGAATAAAAGCTGTGAAATTAGATTTTTGCAAACAACCTATGAACATAGTTCTTAGTTAAAAACAACAAACAAACAAATAAAACTCAGCCAGAGGACAAAGCCAGCAAATGTTGGTTTTGGTCTTCAGTGACTTAGTCACTTGAGGAGTGAGCCTTTAAGCCAGAGAATGTGTGTGCCTACACAGATACTGTGCTGTTGCCTAAATGAGGATCGTTTAGCCGAGAAGCCTTCAGGTGAGAACAGCTGGAGCTCAGTTGGCATGGCAGAGCACAGCTGGACTGGGCCCTGGGCGTGGGCTGGTTGAAGACAAACTTTCCCCATGTGCAGATGTCAGCAAAGTGAGCCTTGAAGTTGCCTTCAGAGTCACCTCTTGGGAACGTACTTCCTTTTAAAACAGCCCTTTGCCATCTTTTCCCCTCTCTGCATGGGTTTATGCACTTCCCATTAACATTGTCGAGTATGCTCCAGTCCCTTAATTTTTCTTGGCTGAGAAAATTTTTCTGCATGGAAAATGTAGCCTTTTCCAGTTCTTTAGAAAAGATTAGTTTAAAGTTAACTTGGTATTTGCTCACCTAGTAGTTGCATCTCCTCTTGCATCTTCCTCTTCTCATCCTAGAATCATAGAATATGCTGAGTTGGAAGGGACCCATCAGGATCATTAAATCCAGCTCCTGGCCCTGCACAGGACCATCCTCATGAGTCACACTGTGTGCCTGAGAGCATTGTCC
The DNA here is from genome assembly GCA_013390045.1 of Picathartes gymnocephalus. Classification (NCBI taxonomy): domain Eukaryota; kingdom Metazoa; phylum Chordata; class Aves; order Passeriformes; family Picathartidae; genus Picathartes; species Picathartes gymnocephalus. The sequence continues at coordinate 83,911 of WEKY01039599.1, forward strand.
AAATGGTTCTTGAGCTCTGTCAGGCTGGTGCTGTGACCGCTGCCCTGGGGAGCTGTTCTAGTGCCCAACCACCCTCTGGGGGAAGAATCTTTTACTAATATCCAACCTAAACCTCCCCTGGCATAGCTGCCAGCCATTTCCTTGGACCCTGTCACTGGTCACCAGAGTGAAGAGATGGGTAGCTGCCCCTCCTCTTTCCCCCATGAGAAGTTGTAACTGCAGTGAGGTCTCCCGTCAGCCTCCTCTTCTCCAGGCTGGACAAACCTCAGTCACTCCTCATATGGCTTCTCCCCGGGGCCTTTTGTCATCCTCATGGCCCTCCTTTGGACTCTCTCTAGTGGCTTAATGTCATGCTCTGCTTTTCCAAGTGTAATGTGCAGACAGTACCTCTCAGCTCTGGGAGTGTAGTGACTAGTTTACTTGCTATAGAGGTGAGCTGGCAGTCTGCTACTTATTTTGGGGCCTCTTTTAGCAGTAAATAGGCTATTTTCTGGTGGATATTAGTGCTCTCTAATGGGAAGACAAGTCAACAGTGTAACGCTGAAACACTGTGTTTTTCTATTTTTTCTTCTGTTGACGTGGTAGAGAATCTGCTCATTATAACAGAACAGAATGGTAAAAGAAATACCATAATTAGAGAGCACTGTCAATCTTTACAGGCTTAGAAATTGGTGAGCTCTGAAGATAGGTAATTCTATGAAGCATTTATGGAAGACAAGCTTTGAAAATATCCAGAATTGATAGACTATATTCCAGGGCCACTCAATGAAACTTTGTATAAATTATAAAAGATTTCTGCAAATATTGTAGCGTTAATTGAGTAGTTTTTACCTCCATACTGGCATTCTGGTTTATGTGTCTCATGCACAAAACCCACATATCTGTGTGGTGTTTTCTATCTGATGGATCATATTTGCCTGAATTCTGGTTGCATTTTCTGACTTTGCCCAGTAGCCTGTGTTCGCAAAATTCAGTATAGTGATGTCCCTACTTTAGAAATTTTCAGGTTAAAAGATTATTTTTTCTTTTAAATGCACCTTTATGAAATAAAGTTTTGTGACCTCTGTCCTACTGCAAAGACTAATTTTTCCCGTATGTGTCTTGGCATGGCTCTCTTCTTGATACTAAATATGCCTCATCTTTGGTGTTTTTGTATGATCTTTCAGGGCTAGAAAAGGCAGAGGGTTTAGCAACAAAATAAAAAAGGTTTTTCTCCCAGTTTACCAATGGCGCACTTGGCACTTAGCTCTAATTCTGTACCCACGTCCAGCACAGTTGTGGTTGTGGTCCAGCACTCCTCTCAGTGCTGGACAAGCAAACTGAGTGTGATGCTGCTTAACAGATGTGAGTGAGGGATGTGAAGAGGGGTACCCAGCCAACAGGGCAGTGTTCAGATCCTTTTCCTGGTGTGCGTGGCACGGGCAGAATTCACAGGACTTTGCTTAATAGGATGTTTTCAACAGGGAGGATCTAATTATGCTGCTCCTGGTCTTGTCACTGATAAACTCTGCACTTAGCCCAGTCTCAGGCTGATGGTACTTTATTACAGCATGATTTTCCCTTGTAAGTATGAAAACTCAAGCACAGCCCCATGTACAAGTTCTTGGTGGCTAGTGAGGAAGATGTTTGCATTCCTGCACTCATGGAATCTGCAGGAAGCGTGGGTTACACTGTGCTTCGTTTGTTTTTTTATTACTGCTTGCCCACTTTTTCCACCAGTTTGTCCCAGCTGGAAGCTGCTTCAGTTATGCCAAATCTCTGAATGTTCTTGTTGCAGATACATTTTTTTAAAAGTGTCATTGAGAGTTCTTTTTTCTTCTGTGAATGGGGTGCAGGGAAGGGTAAGGAGTAGAATTGCATTGTTTATTAAAGAATGCACTTCTTTGCAATAGAGAAGAAATCCTTGTCCTGCTGGAGAGCCCTGTGAGAAGGCTGGCTGGAGCAGTGCTGTCTGAGGCAGTCGTTTCTAACCCTGCCAGGTAGTGAGATATTGGACCTTAAAACTGACACTCTGATCTGTAAGGAATGTTTGAATGTTTTGGAGAAGATTGATTGCTAACCTTTCTCTGACTCTATCCGTGAATGCTCATGGTAGCTAAGGCAACCTGACTTTGTAGGCAAAGTAAAACAAAATAGTATGTTGGTGAAAAATAGATGTACATCAGTATTTTTCTTTGCCTTTTTTCTCTCCCCCCAGGGATAAACAGTAGGCTTGCTGGCACATTTGAAAGTATTTAGGATTATTCATAGGTTCTGTCTGGTCATTACCATTACGTCATGTCCACGCACATACAGACGTGCATGCAAACTTGTCCCCTTGACTATCTCTGTACTTGTTGCTATTCCATAATCACCTTCCAGAAGTGCTAGTGTGTTGTGCTCTCAGGAACAGTGGCAGGTCATTTGTCAAACAGCTGGAAGCAGGAGGAATATTTGCTTTTCAGTCCTGTAAATGTCATGACCTATGTTTTTATCTGTAGGGGGCTTTCTTGCTGCACCAATTCTTGCCTGTCACCTGGTGTGCTCGTGCATCTTCCATCCAACAGGTCTCCTTTTGGCTGAGCTTTGAAAAATCTACGTGTTTTCGGATAACCCCAGTGCAGACCTCATGTATTGATGTACAGGAAGCAGATATACTTAGTGTACTGTAAATATCATAAGCATGTTTTTTCAGACCTAGCTGATAATGAGAACCAAGTGATCCTTCAGTGAGTTCAGATGAAGGCTGGCTTTTGATTAAATCTTTGCTTTTTAGATAAAGGCTGTTGCACATAATTTAGTTACACATATTTGGTCATTCCCTGCACTGTGTTGCCTGCTTGCCCACCAGTAGAATTACAACTTTTCTCCTACACTAGCGCCAGATGTGTCTATCATTTCGATCTCTAGAAGGAGGCAGTCTTACTGAGTTGTCTGAGACCTCTTGAGGCCTTTCAGAACAAGGAGAAATCCCTTGTGAGGATGTTTTGAACTTGGAGTGGTTTCCCGTCCAAAAACTCTTCTGTATGTTTTGTTAGGAAATTGAGGTTTAAGGATTTGAGAGTGAAAATGTTGGTAAGATTTTTTTTTTTATAGTTAATATATTGTTTGCCAGCCTGTCCTCAGTAATCAGGGATGTAAATTACCTTTTGACCCACCTCTGATTGCATTGTTGGGTTGGCAAAAGCCCCGTTGGGCACACTTGCACCAGCAAAAAAAAAAAAAAGAGTAGTTTTCTTGGCACAGCTCTGGGAAATTAACAGAAGCTGTACCAGTAAGTTCATCCTCCAAAACCAACATGAGACCTGCATTGCCTCTTCCCAGCAAACTGAAGTGTAGGTGTTTTGATGAAGTGCTTTGCTGCACTATTAAGTGCCACAGACATGCAGTGAAGGAACCTACTGATGTTTCCTTGAAATTGTCATTGGCATTAAATGTATTTCAGGGCTGGTAACACTGTTTTTGTAACTACCCAGTACAGTTCTCCTGCTTTTGAAAGGGAAGACCAAGGACGATTTTGTATCAGAAAGTGAAGTATCACAAACTCTCCTGACTCTTGCTTTTGCCTTGCTGGTGTGTCTTCTGTTTTTAGAGTGAACAGAAGCAACCCAGGTATTGCGAGCGTTGCTTTCTTGCTATAAAAGAGCTTACCTTTTTATGTTGATTAACGATAAAAAAACAAAACTGTAACGTAGATATACTTCCCCTTCCCTCTGACAGCCTTATGATTTACTGCCAGAGATGACACTGTCATTTCTTTGCTACGCTGCTGCTGCTGCCGCTGCTGCTGCTGTTTTAAGTGGTTTGGTGTGTGAGCTTTCTGAAACAACATGGTGTGTGTAGGACCTTGTGGGTGATGAAACTGTCTCTGTTCTTCTTCCTTTCTCTCCTTGGTTTGTGCTCGTCTGTCTGCTGTGGTAGGTTTTTGTAATAAATTAAATACGTCCTTATTAGATATAATTTTGAGGAGGTTTGCATGTCTGTAGTTTGTAAGCAACTAAGGTGCCTCATGTTCAGGTCTGAGCAGATAGGAATCCCCTTGCACTCAAGAGGGCTTGATCCAAAGCCTGCTGAAGTTGGTAGGAAGACTCTTGCCAGCTTCAGGGGGCTTTGCATCAGGCCTTACACTCCCACCTTTGTTGTGCCTCACTTAAAATGGTGCTTTTTCAGTTGTCTGTCTTTTTTTTCTGGTTTGTTTATTTTTTTTTTCTTTGTATGGTGCTGTGTATAACTTGAATATATTATGCACATATCCTACCCAATGGGTAGAACAAACAAACATACAAAAACAAATAGATGTTGTTAATACTGTAAGATAATGTACAGATGATACCAATTTTAACACAAAAAATGGCATAGACTTTGTGAATGCCAATCTGTGCTTGGTCCTTTTTTTGTAAGAAAGTTTGCAAATGAATGCATACAAATGACAAAAAGTCTATGTATTTTATTTTCCTATTAAATATCAGTATAGTATCATAAGGGAGAAAGGTTAAACAAATCCTTTTTGACAAGCCTGTGTATAGCAATTAGTCATTTGATGCATCTTTGCTGTGAAGATTTCTTCTTTTTTTTTTTTTTTTACATGTGTCACTTACAAAAAGAAAGGAAAAAACCACAAAACAAACAAAACCTCCACAGCTTTAACCTTGCAACTAGATGCTTCTTGTATTGGTTGTTGCCTTGCTATCGCTAAGTTGGACCAGTATTAGTTACTACTTCTCCAGCAGATACATTATTTATTACTATCCTTGATTACCTTTTATTTTTAACTTAAAAATGGGCTAAAATTTTTGGAACCTTTTTAATCACATCCTAGATTTGAAGTGAAGCTCAGACGAGTGGGAGCTGACCCAAAGCATCCCTGCAAAGTCAAAACTAGTCCATTGAGAGTTTTGTGGCAGCAGCCAGCCCTTGCTCTGTGCCCATGACTGGTGCACCATGCTGCCACTACAGACTGTCCTTGGGCTTTGGGTGTGGCTGGACTTGCTGGTGACCTGTGCTCTTGCAGGGTGGACAAGAACAGCTGCTGTTGGTAGCGAACTGAATGCAGGGTTTGAGTGGGAGCTTTGAGTTGGCAGCTCTCCTACTGTGTTGGCCTCTGACAGCAATGGCTTAACCCAGGTTCGTATTCAAGATTACAGAGAAATGCTTAGACCAGTTCAAACCCAACCCGGGAAGTGGTGTGGGATGTAATTTGGCACTTCAGGTTCCTGCCGGGCTGCCTTGGCAGTTTGGTTCTCCTCTGGTGTCTCCCCGCGTTTGGCGCTCCATCCTTGTGCCCCCGCACGCTCTTCGGTAAAGGAAATACCTCAGGAAAACTCAGCATGAAGTTCTTGTGTAGGGACTTGCAGATGCTGTACTTATTTTTCTAAACTGTTTGTTCTAACTATCCCAGGACAGTAGGTGATATAAAAGTTTATCGGTCTGAGACAGACTTGTCCTCTCATAGATGAATATCAACTAATCTTTCATAGATGCTCCTGTCTGTATGTAGCTTTTTTATACTTGCCAGGCTTTAACCACAGATGTAAGGTAGCAAGGCGTTGGGAGATGTTTGAGATGGCATTTTGGTTTGGTTTTCCAGATGATCAGCAAAGTGCTGTGCTAAAACTCAGGGGGCCTTACCCGGGGCCAGTGAAGTCAGTGGTGGGGCTTCCTCTGGTTTGAGTGGGCTTTCAGCCCAGTCCATCATACTGGAGGATGGTGCCTTGGGGCAAAGTCCTTCACTGCTTCTCTGTCAACCTGAAGCATCTACACCTTTGTCTGTAAATACCTTTTTAAAAGCCCTTACAGGAGTCCTGTATCTGAATGTTGATCATGGTTGTTTTGGTTTGTTTTTGTTTTAAAGAAGTGTGTTAAGTTTTTTATGGCCAGTTCTGCATCATCAATCCCTTACAGGTAGCTTGTATCATCACATCCTTCTGTATGTTGAGCTGTTCTGTCAGTGAGCATGTACCATAGGTAAATATGCATATTTTGTGATTGTCACTTGTTAATTCATTTACTGTTTGTCAGGGCACGGAGTAATTGTTTTGGAAGTATGCCTTGCCTGGCTACCTTCACGTTTCTGTTTGCACTGCAGTACCACTTCTGTGCATGAAGGAAGAAAAGCAAACAAAAAACCCTGGGCCTTGACTAGGAAGACTGTACAGAGTAAACCTCCTGCTGGAGGAATCTAGAGTAGGATTTATCATAACAAAACATGCATATTGAGTGGACCAAACACGAGCATGTCTCCTTTTAGAGGCACTAATTTGCTTTGAAGCTGCAGTGGAAAGAGCAGACTATCTATTAAGTGTATTCACAGCTGTGTTCACGCTTTTCCATTTACCACAAAGCACAGCAGGCAGCCAAGATTTTAAAAGGACTATGAGCAGAAGTTACGAGAGCCTCAGGCATCATAGACCTGGACAGCAAAAATAATAATAATAATAGTAATGATAATTTTTAAAAAATGACTTTAATATTCTTTAACAAAGCTTTTCTACTCATAATATAAAGACTACATAAGCGTCAATAGGGGTTTTATCTTTGTATAACTCTCAACTGCCCAATGCTGCTGTGCTCAGAGCATTTCATTATGGTATGTACATCAGTCAGGCTGTTACACTCAAAATTAACCATCAAAGGCCTGTTTTTAGAGTGTTACCCTTTCTTTGTTGTTTCTTGCTAGTTAATTTACAGTGTAAAATGCTTTATTGCTGTATGGATTTTAAATTTTTTTTTTTGTATTTCCGACATTGTGGCTTTCAAGATCACATTTTGAACACATCTCTTATTTTTGTCCATTTTCTTTCAAGCTATTCTGAAATATGTACAGCACTATCAACAATATTTAATCTTTCTTTTAAAATTTATTGTTGTAAAACAAAGCTATTAAAAATGGTAAATCTTTTTCCAACTGTATTGGAATTTTTCAATAGCTGTTCATGTGATGCTATGACAAACCTGGCTTGCTTTTTTTTTTTTTTTTAAATTTTATTTTCTGTTTAACACAATTAATTTGTTGCTTATTTTCCACCGTAACTCCCAGTAATATACAGAAAAAGATTTCAACTGTTGTGTATCTGACTCTTTTAATTGAGCAAATGGTGATGTCCTAGTTTTTAGACCTAAGGTCTGTTTATTGCAATACTTTTAAAGGAAGATGTTGCTCTAAGTGCTGTTGTTAGTTTTAAATACAGATTTTATGCTTGTTCTTAATATGCTGTGGTTAAACCATGGCACAAAATTATTAAAAATTATTAAATGCATTTGTCTCCTGTTGGATTTATTTTCCCTTTGAAGTGAAAAGAAAAAAAAGCTTGAAACACTAGAGTGGCCTTGGTAAAATAAGTACTTGTCTTTTTCCCTTGCTGGTTTGCTGCTGGCAACCAGGTAGCAGATCCGTAAGGAATCCAAGAGGACTACATCCTTGAAGCATTATGTGAGGGCCCCGGCAAGTGGGTGTCTGATGAGGGTTTAAGATCAGTGTTCTGACCCTCACACTTTGGTGATTATCGCTGGGACGGTTCCGGGCGTTTCTGCCCTGCCTCTGGCATAGGATGGGCTGCAGCAGGAGACAGCCTGTCACCCGCTGGAGTTAAGTCTAGGCACTTAACCTAAGCCAGCTCGTGATTTCAATTCCTTTAGGATAACAACCCTACCTCAATCTCATTTAAAGCCCTGCTGTTGGTGAAAGCCTTTGGCACACCAGTGCTGACTGACCAGCAGGGCAGTAAGCAATGCCCCCAAAGCATTGAGTTGTAAAAATTCTTTTAAAAATTAAGATGCAAAATATGGCTTGTGGGAGGGAGATTCACAACCTGGCATAAGAAAGCCACGACATGCATTGGCCAGTGCTCAAAACAAGAGCAGTTGTGGTCCAGTAATGGGGTGAAGAGAGGGATGATACTGTTAGTAAGAAACCAGATGAAAGGGTCCCATGAAACACTCAAAGGCTTGTCTTTGGTAATACACATCTTTGTGAGGTAGATCAAATTATCCCTGGCTGGTACCTGCCACTTTGCCATGCTAAACCTTAACGAAACTGGGAAAGAGCAAGTAATTTCTGTTGATAAGCGTATGAAGTGATGCTTTACTTAGCATGATTATTAATAACATAGTTATCTTGGTTTATATTTTATTTTTTGATGTCTGTGGTGCTGCGATGTGATGCTGAGTAGGAGTACTTCAAACCTGGGGCGTTCTTGCAGGTCTTTTCGAGGCAGAGGTCTGCTGTGGGAGCCATGGTCCAGCCCACTTCTGACACCCTGCTGTGGAGCTGTCTTTATATTCCACTCAGAGAGGAACCAGGGGGGTTCCCCTTGCTGCTGTTCTTTTCAAGTGCCTTAGTTCTTTAAATGTTACAGTACTTATTTTTGGGTCAAAGGTAACCAAATTTTCTTCCTATAACCACCCTGCGTTCGCTGTCCTCCATCTACAGCATTCTAATTCGTAGTATTTAGAAAATTGCCAGTTCCTCATTCCTTAGAAGCACTCTAAACCTCCAAACTTCTGCTCCTCCTCTACCATCTGAACCCTGAACTCCCTGGAAACCTCATTTTTTTGAGCCTGCTTTGATCTTTTACTTAATCTGGTTTTAATTGTATTTATATCTGGTTTATAATATGCCATTCTGTTTGATTGTGTTTTAATATCATTGCCAATGGTTGCAACTCAGAGCTCAGCTATAGATGGGATATCTCATCTCAGTAGGGTTACTTTTTTTCTGCTGAAAGATTAATAGAGTGGCTGCTGCAGTCCTGTGAAACCTCTAGGTCTGGCTTCCAGGCTCCCAGCAGTATTGTGTCTCATTACAAACACCCTGTTTTTAACATCCCAAACCCTTTTCTTCCGAAGACCCCTCTGTAATGAGACTTCATTACTTAGACAAAAATTAATTAGGCTTCTCTCATTATCACTGTTTTGATCGGTTGTGCTTTAAATGAGTTCTAATTAAAATGCACATTTTAAAACCCTTACTGCTGAATCCTCTTCTAATAGCTCGCTTCTACTGCGGCAATGCCCTGCTTTTTGTGCCGTTTGCATTGTGCTGCTTTTGCAGAACTCTAGCATTGACTAAGAAAACTAAAAACTTGCATGATTTTTTTTGCTTGTTTTCTACATTTTTTTCCAGACTGACTGCCAAATGATTGCTCCCGAGAACCTGAGAATGGGGACTAGAGCTGAAACACTGAATTCTTTACATGTGGTAAAATTGATGAGCTGGCTTTCTCAGTGTCCTGTATAGTCAGTAACACTACTTGTCCCCAGAATGTTCCAAAACATAAGGGGGAACTTATATGCTGTAGTTGTTACTATTTAACTGCAAATTTCTGCTTGCCTTAGGTGTTCCAGGTTGCCTTAAATACATTATTTATTTTGGCAGGACTGCATGGTCCATCCCAGGGATACCCACCACAGGCTAAGCCAGTGGATGCTCTGCTATGGCTAGAAGGGGACATTTGAAGGCTGGCCGTCCTTAATAAAGGGGCTAATCTGTAAATCAGATAAAATATTTTGTATCCTTTAATGGTTTCCATTATGAAGTGTGTTGCAGAACAGCAGCAGAAAGGTGCTAAAAGTATTTTAAAGATGAGGAAACACACATGAAGAAGTCCATGCCAGGTCTCAGTGCAGCCTATGGCAATGCTGGGAATAACCTTTCCATCACCACCATTCCCAGTCCCTCCACTTGAGAGGTATAGTTTCCCTCTGCTCACTTCCAACACATCCCACTGTCTTGTACAGAGCTATTTTCTGTGTTTGGCGGGGCTTTGTGCAAGCAGCCAGGACATAGCCACCCCTTGTTCAGAGAAAGAGGGCATCTTTTTAATGGAGGCCAAAATGCCACCCTTGAGCCCCCGTCAATGCCAACACCAGATCATTCCAGCTTAATTTAACATTTGCAGACATTACAGTGATTGACAGTCGAGTTGAGTGGAAAATTCCAGTTTAATCCTGCTCTGTGTGCCACAGACATGGGCTCAGACAGCTTGACCTACATTTAACCCTGGGCAGCAAGAATTTCTTAGGGAAAAAGAAAAAAAAGTCGTTTTCAGTTGAAAGCAGTGAGAACATTCCCACTTATTACATGTCCCTGTGTATATGCATACACATGTAATTGCGTTACAGTGCTGTGAATATTTCATGAGGTGAGCCAAGTTTGCCCTGGTTGGCTTTACTTGGTAAAGAAGACATATAAGTCAAATATAAAAGCACAAATGTGCTTGCATAGCCGTTTAGCAGGGTTCAGCCGTTCAGCAAAAGGGATAGAAGCTAGTTCTTTCCTGACAATGGGGTTAGGATTGTAAGTGCTAGGAAATTTGCTTATGTTGCAAACTTTATAGCTCTTGGGGAAAAAAACTGATGAGCTGGTAACTTCAACTAACATATTGTCAGGAAAAACCTAACAGGTAAGGCTGCAAAGTCAGTCTGGTTTCTTTGACCTCGCTCCTGCTGCAGATCAAAGGTGCTGATAGTGACTATTAGTTTTGGGAAGTTACTGGTGCAGTACTGGATGTCACAGCTTTTCAGTGAGAGGTGTATTGGCAAACATGAAAAGCCCTGTGGCTGAGTGATAACTGCATTAACTACTCCGCATGCAAGCCTTCTCACCTTCTACAGCCACGCTGTATATTATACCTACAGATAAGATAATATGCACGCTATCTCCAGCCATATGCTAGGGCAAACAGACACCTTACTATAAAATTGCTCTGTCAGGGAAATGGCATCAGGTGCACTAAAATTGCCATCTGACAGTGACACAGAAGTAAAGTGCCTGTCTGCAGTAAAACTGTACTCAAGAGTAAACCATGCAGCTGTAGCTTGAGTGCTGCTTGTGCACTGGCACTTTGACATCTTTTTTCTGAAGGAGATTGTCTGTATGTGGTACATGCTGTGCAGAGGTGTGTGAACCACTTAAATAGAGGGTTAGTGCACAGCAATCCAGCAGTAGAAAAGACACTGTTAGTGCGTTAGGCAGAACTTTGAGTACTCCTTGTATAAAATGACACTGTGTTCTCTTTATTTTCACAGCTTTTCTAATCTAATCCAAGATAAAAACTCAATTCAGGTATTTGGCTAAACATATCATTAGTCACCATTTAGCCAAGGCTGAAAAATTTCCCTTTCTCCACTACAATTCATTCAAAGGTCTCCTTCCGCATTAAAACACAGCCGCCACAGCTGTGGGCAGGCACCTGTTTTTGGGGGAAAGGTGCTCCAAGGCGGCCCTCAGGCAGTGCCTGGATAAAGAGTCAGTGCAAATGTGCTGGTGGAAGTGCTTGTCAGTGCCAACTGAGGGTACTTGGCACCACTCACTGCAGAATCTATTCAGGTGAAGGGCAAGTACAGCATCACTGCTCATCTCTGCCTTCTCTCATGTTCTCTCAGATCCACGTCCTTACAAGGTCTGGCAACCCTTTTTGCACCTATGAACAAATCCATGTGAAATGATAAAAAAAAAAGATGTATGGCAAACTTGCAACTTGTGTTTAGAACCTAATGATGGAGCTGGATTTTGTCTCCACCTGCTTTGTGACCCCAGATGGGAGGTCATCAGTAAGCACAAGGGCCAGACCAAGGCACTGGTCACAAGGAGCTTGTGCTGTCTCTCCGTACCTGCTTTAGGTCACCGAGGCACCCACTGAAATTACCAGAGCTGGATCTATTCCACTACCAGCCCCCCAGCAGGACAGTTTTGATTCATATTAAATGTAGGATCCCAACTGCATTTCTGATGGATTCAGCATAGCATTGCAAGTGGAAATTACGTTCGTTTTATGACTTTATTCTAATTGCAAGAGTACATAAGAGTCTTGATTCAGCATGAGCTTGAGAGGAGGACACAGACTATTTGATACTGTAATGAGTCAGACTGGCAAAGGAGTTGACTCGAGAACTGTAGCATGTTTTGGCATTATTCCTAAACAAGCCTGAATATCCTTCCCTGTGTTCCCTCCTCTGTGATTGTCCAATCAATTCATCAAACTCAAGCCCAAACTTAACACTACATGTTACCCTGCGGGCTTTTGAAATCAAGATGTATTCTTTCTACTTAAGAAGATCATAAAAGTAGGCAGCTAATTGCCAGGGGATAATTACAATTCTCTAATTATTATTGTTGCTGATGGTAAGTGATGAACAAGGATGAATGTGGTGCAAGGCCCTAAGCTGACACCCTGAAGCTGACACAATCAGAGAAATTTGTTTCAACTTTGGCTCCAGTGACCATCTTGGGTCACTGTTGTTGCTCTGGCCTGTTACCTGTTACCAGGCCAGAGCTTTGGCTCCAACCCTGCTCAGAAGGCTCAGTTGCATCTTCAGCTTGGGCACTAATTTCAGCTGTGACTGGCTCTGGTCCTTGTTCAGGCCATTATTTTGACTGGCCCCATTTTCTTTATTGCTTCAGCTCCAGCCACTGCTTAGGCCAAGATTTCAGCTCCTCCTGGGCTGAGACTTCAGCTGTTCCCCTGTCAGGCTCTGACTTTGGTTCTGGGCCCAGCTGGGGCCATGATTTTGACTCTGGGTCCTGCTCAGGATGTAAATTCAGCTTTGGCCCAATACCGAGCTGCCGTTTCTGCTCAGCCCCATCTTGGTCTGCAGCTTTCTCTCCTGCCTGTTTCAGGCCAATACTTGGGTGCCAGCCCAGTGCTGATCATAGGTTTGGCTCTGGCTGTGTATCACTCTTTGAGCTGAGCTCCAGCCCCTGCTCCTTGGCTCTGTTTCTTCAGCTCCAACTTGGTATCAGGCTTCAGCTCTGGCCCCTGACTGGGCTGTGATTTTGGTTCTGGTCCCATCTCAGGCTGTGCCTGCAGGTCTGACCTCTGTTCAGGCTGTGAGTAGAGATCAGGAGCCATCTTGGGCCTCTATCATGTCTCCAGCCCCATCTTTGGCAATGATTGCAGCTCCAGGACCTATCCTGAGCCACAACTTTGATTCTGGTCCCATCTTGGGTCATGAGCTTGGCCCCTGCCTGATACAGGGCTCTGATTCCAACTCCAGCTCAGGCTCCCATGTCTACTCTGCCTCTGCGTGGTCTTTGACTCTGCTCTGCCCTTCTCAGTCTGTGACTTTGGGTCCTGCCTGATATCAGGCAGCAGTTTTGGCTCTGGTCCCTGCTTGGGCTGTGACTTCAGCACTGGTGCCAAATTGAGCTGTTAACCTCAGCTTTGTAGAGATACTGGAGTGAGACTTTATCTCCTCCCATCTATGGCAGCAATTTGAGCTCTGGCTCACGTCAGGCTGCTACTGCAGCTCTGGCTCAATACTGGGTCGAGATTTTTGCTTGAAACCTGGCTTCATCCCCATCTTTGGCCATAAATTTGGGTCTGGCCATTGTTCAGGTGGCTTCTTTAGGTCTGCCCCATCCTCAGGAGGCTGCTGTGACTTGGCCACTGTTTGGGCCATGGCTTTGGCTCTGGCCCCATCTTGGCTTGTGACTTTGTCGCCAGCCACACCTTCATCTGCAACTTTGGCTCCAGCTATTGCTCAGGCCACAAATTTGGCTTAATTTCCATCTTGGGCTTCTGCTTTGGCTCCAGCCTGATCTCTGATTGCAGTTTTGGTTCTGGATTGGTATTGGGCTGTGACTTAATCTCTGGCCTGATGCTGGCCCGATGCTTTGCCAACATCTTGATGGTAGATCACAGCTTTGGCTCTGGCCCTGATTGGGAGGCTATTACAGCTCTTACTTGGGCTGCTACTTCAGCTTCAGTCCTGTGTCAAGCTGTGACTTTGACTCTGGCCACCTCTCCATCTACATCTTTGTCTCTGCTTTGATACTCATTTGCAGCTTTGGCTTTGGTACCTGCTTGGTTCAAGACTTCTTCTTTAACCCATTTCAGGCTGCAACTTTTTGCTTCTTGGGCAGTGATTTCAGCCCTGTTCCTGTTCAATCAGTAGTGGCTATTTTTGAGCCAAGTCTTCAGCTCCTGTCCATTGTGAGGCCATGAGTTTGGCTCAGTTTTTTGATCAGGGCTTCAACTCTGCTCCCTGCTTCAGCCCCTATGAGGGTCATGACTTCAGCTCCAGTCCCACATTGCGCTTTGACTTTGGCTCTGGTCCCATTTCAAGGCACAAATTTGGCTCCAGTCCCATATTAGGCTGTGATTTCAGCTCCAACCCCATTCTGAGCTGTAACATCAGTGGCAGTGCCATTTTTACTGCATTTTTGGCTCTTGCTCAATCTCAGACCGTGTCTGTGGTTCTGCCCCCTATTTGGGCTGCTAATTTGTCCTTTGTCATTTCTTGGGCTGTTATTTTGCCCCTAGGGGAAATCTTGGGCCATGGCTTCAGCTCTGGCCCCATCTCTAGATGTGACTCTAGCTCCATGGCAATTTCAGGCCATGATTTCAGTTCCAGACACATCTTGGGCCCCCAAGACAGGTCTGGCCTAATACCAGGTTGCTACTTCAGCTTCAGTACCTGTTTGGTCTGTGACTGTGGCTAGGGCGGGATGGCAGGTTGTGCCTGTAGCCCCATGTTGGGCTGTGGCTTCATCTCAGTGGCATTTCTGGGCATGATTTCAGCTCTAGCCCAATACTTGGCTGTGACTTCAGTTCCTACCCTATCTTGGACCACTGCTTGCCTCCAACTCAAGTTTGGCTCTGGTCCATGCTCAGGCAGTGAGTGCTACAGCAGTCTGGGCAGCAGTGACCCATATATCTGGCCATGGCTTTGGCTCCAGTCCATTTTGGGTTATGAATTTTTTGGCTCTGGCACTACCTCAGGCGGTGACTGCTGTTTTGTCCTGATACTGGGCCATGATTTTTGTTCCAGTCCCAGTAGGGGTGTTATCTTGACGCTGGGCTCACCTTCAGCTGCAGTTTTGGCTCTGGACAGTGCTTGGGCTTTGATTTTGTCTCTTCCCCATCTTGAGCCACAACTTAGGCCCCAGCCAAGTAGCGAGTTGTGATGTTGGCTCTGGCTCTGCATTAGTTTGCAGCTTCAGCTCCAGTCCCATCTTGGGATGTGATTTCAGATCTGCCCTCTGCTTGGACCTTAACATCTACTCCAGTTCCGTCTTGGGGCCCCAATTTTGACACAGATTCCCTGCTTTGATCACAGCACGTACTCTCGACTCATCTTGGGATGCCCAACTGTGGGCCCAGCCTGCTCAGGCTTACAATTGAGCACTGCCTCAGTTTCAGGTCCAGCGCCATCGCAGGCTGTGACTTGGTCAGCTCTCAAGCTGTAACTTTGGTTCCAGATCCTGCTTGGGCACTACTTCAGCTTCTCCTTGGACTGCAACTGTTTTCAGCTTGTGCTCCGGCAGGCACTCAGTGCCTTTTTGCCTAGAGCAGAGGAGACAAGGCGATGCTGTGCAGCCGTGCTACGTGTGAGGCAGGGAGCAGGCAGCAGTGGGGGAACTTGCCAAAGCAGCCATTTCCATGCTGTACACCTAGTGGTGGATCTTTTAGTTGCGGTCTCACCGGATTTCTGCAGCTTTGCAGAGGTGGAGGGACCCACACCCCCACCCACCCTCTAGGGCCTGAAGGGACAGCGCTTTCCCACGAGGATGCTGAGCTGCCAGGGGTAGAAAGGCAAGCCCTGTTAGCACTGTCTGAATGGTCCTGTGGGCAATGGAAGATGCTGCTGGACTTCTGTTTGGGCTTTTCACCTCGCCAAGGACTCCTGGCTCTCGCTGGGCACTCCCTTGCTTGGGTCACTTGTGGGCTGCCTCAGGGCCTCTTGGTGCTGCGGCCAAACTGTCTGCTTTCCCAGGCCATGGCACCTGCTCCCCTGTTCCTTCTCTGCTGCTGAAGGCACTCACTGATGCTGCTCCACCTTAAGGGACACTGCTGCTGCCACATGAGTGTGCCAACTGTGCTGGCGTGGGCACCAGGAGACCCTGGTGCTGTCCCCAGGTGCCCCTTGCTTGCCCCAGCCTGCCAGCACAGCACGGGCACACTGCCTCTCCAAAGGGTGGTGGCCCCTGGCTTCCAGCCATGTAGACTCACGCTCAGGCTGACTGTCACTAACAAGAACTGCACCTTAGTATCACGGCAAGGGAATTTGTAAGTGAGATACAGGATGAAAGTCAACTTTAGCCTAGTTGCAATTGCAACGTAGCTGGATACCTGCTGGGCACCCAGTGGTCTTACATTCATTCCCTGCGTGGCCCAGGAAACTCCCCAGATGGCCTCTGCATTAACGAGGAAATGCCCTGATTCCATACGAAGCCCCTTTGAGACAAGGTCACCTACAACTAAGCATGTGACTAAGTGTCACAAAAGCTCTCCAGGTGAGACTTCCAAAGTCTTAAAGATTTTCCCTCTCACTTTGTATAAATGGATCCACATAACTCTGTGCTTTGTTAATTGACATGCTGGATGGAAGATGTGGCTGTCCCAGAAACTCCTCAAGCTTCTCCATGCTGCAAAACCGACCAGCTACACAGAGGAGGCACTTTGCAAGAGTCACCATGAGCTGTTCCTGCAGCTGCAGAAATGATCACACAGGACAGTCAACTCCAAGTCAATCAGCTTTTGTACTCAGCATTAGCAGAGATGGAGCATATAAACACTGGAGTGGTCACAGGCCAGCTGGATAAGGTGAAGGGCAAGAAGAGGTGGTGTAATGAACAAGTTCTATGTCTAAAGGCTAAAAGCACATCCTAGGACACCAAGGTGCCCCCGTGCAATCTCTGCCACATGTAAAGTGATGGATCCTGTGAGTTGTACTGAAAGGGTCCCATTTGTGGACCCAGACTGAGAATGACCATAAAATATTACTGGGGCACACTTTGGGCTTTGCAAGGTCCCTCAGGGCCCCCAAAAGTGAGAAACCAGAACAAATGCCAGCATCAGAAGAATGTGTGCATGGGGACAATAAGGAAAAGCACACTAAAATAGAAAAACAAATTAGCATCTATTAACTCCGGTCCTACAGTAGTACTCAGCAGTATAAGAGTTCACAGAAATATTTTTTTTAATAATATTTATCAGAAACATGGCACTTTACATCTTCAGGTCACTGAATATACAATGATTATTCCTCACAACATCCCTGTGAGGTAGGCATTAGATTGCAGTTACTATTTTACATGTGGACAGAGGCAGAGAAGTATGTAATCAATCCTACACAATTAAATTAATGAAGTTCAACTCACTTAAACACGGAGAGGCCCTCAGTGACTTGAATGAAAACAGGACAATGGGGCGGAGCTGATACTTCATCAGCTATATTTTTTCACTCCAGTCAACTGCAATGCTCAGGGTCCAACTCTGTTGCTTCCCCATATCCCCCTTCCAAAAAGCACTTTTGTTAAACAATTTACACGTGCTGAGTTGCTACAAAGTGAGTTCTGTAGTAGAAATAGGAAAAAACACACTTCAATTTAGCCTACATGTGAATAAGACTGAGAGAAGTTTGCCTGCCCAGTCAAATAGAACAGTTTCAACTTTAGTCCTTTATGACATCTGAGACAGCATTTCACCCTTCAGGTATGAATAAGTGTTTGCTTGACTTAATCTAGAGGAAAAAAAGTTTGGTAGACTGTGATCACTGTCTCAGAAATCATGCTTATTTTAGTCAAATTGTTCTACTGAAGTCTGAGGGATTTCTGTGTAGCAGGAGGAACTTTGGGGTTTAACTCTAACTTTCCACGTGTTTAAAAAGCCCCTTACTATAGGAATTTCTCAAATAAACTTCTCTTTCAATGTTTTTTTTGTTTTAAAAATGAAATAGAGCAGGTTTGTAAACTTTAACACAATAAACAAATCCTAATATACAATTATTGATTAATTTAATTTAATGACTTTCTACTGTAAATCAACTTCAGGAAACAAGGTATACTTGACAGTATGGCTACTGTCATTAACTCATCTTCCTATAGCTTTCAGTTGAGATTTCTGAAGAGGTGCACTGTTCAAGAAAGATTCATAGTCTCAACCTGTAAACCACTGCAGCCTGGCTGAAGCCAAGGAAGCCATTGTAATTAATTCCTGCTGAAAAGCTGATCCATCAATTCCTTCATGTGCAGTATCAGTGACAATGGTCTGCTCCAAACTGAGAGATGATCACGATTGAAGAGGCTTGGGTCCACATACTCTAAAAACCTAAACATGCTGCCCTTCCCAACATTCTCATTTAACAGAAGGCTCAGTCTAGTGGAACAACGGCTGTGCACTATGATGGGAAAAGAACAGAGTAGTGACTTTTGGCAGAAATAGCCTTCATTTTGAGGAGGAGAGTGTGGAAAAGAAAAGAGGGAAGAGTAATTATTAACATTATTACCAAGGGACACTTTAAGTTCTAATCTGAGATTCACTTTTCCTTCTGTAAATTGAAACTTTGTCACAACCTCTTCCCCAGGAAACTTTAACCTTTAAATCCACATAGCAAATGTAGTCTCCAGTAGAGGGGCAAAAAAACAAAAAAAAAGAAAAAAGAAAAAAAGCTCAGAAGTGCACTTTGCATATCCTGCCTCACAAAGGGTTAAAGTGCTAAGTTTGATGTATCCAAAAATTAAGCATCTCTCCTACTCCTTTATTTTTTTAAATGAAACTTTATCTTTGGTTTCTTGTATCTTCCCTGTAATTTTATCCTTTGTTTCCTCCATCTTCTCTGTAATTTTATCCTTTGTTTCCTCCATCTTCTCCGTAATTTTATCCTTTGTTTCCTCCATCCTGTCTTGTAGGTATTCTTTTACTGGTGGTGGTGTGGACATGTAGCCATGCTTACGTAGATATTTAACAGTGACAGATGTTCCTCCCAAAGTCACAGTGTATCTGGCAGGAGTTGCAATCTTAAAGAAACCAGAGAACACACCACATAAATAAAATAGGAAAATAACATCCAGCAAAAGGATTTTTTTTATGTTGAAAATTTATTTTGACCAGTGTCAGATTCTAAAGATATTTTCAATTTATAAGGAAATAAGCCAGTTTACAGTGTATCCCCTAGAAATGCATACCTTTTACTTAAAGTATCATTTTGTCAGAGCCCGCAAGGGCATTAGACTTCCCTTAAAAAAAACTGATCAACACACAAACCCTCCCTGTGCAGCTTGTAGGACACGCATTCGGCATCTTGATGCAATTCAGAACAGACTGCATGTGAACACTGAGTTTCTTCCAACACTGCCAGATCTCCCAGCTATAACAGCATCTTTATATTTAACCACATTTGTTTATTGGTGTCTTTTAGGCACAGGAAAAATTGGAAAGAGTGGTACTTTCACATTTTGTTTGGGAAAAGTAACCCCTTTGAAAACAGGCAAGAGGCACATCACTTTTCGAAACAAAACAAATGAGTGGCACGTACAGCTAATCCTGGAACTTGTTTTTGAATGGTCTGACATGTTTCAAGTTTCTCAAACAGAGACTTTGCAGATAAAAAGCAATAAAAGGAAACCCAAACCTGAATGTGAGTTATTGATTCAAATGGACAATGAAAATACTTGAGAGTGATGGACAACTAAGGGGAAGACAAAAAATCATCTAGGATAAAAATAACTGTACTTTTAGCTGGAATTCAATGATGTGTTTAGACTTTACCTCTTTGTCCCTGATAATTATGTCAGGGATGCAGAAGAATAACTTAATAACTTAATTTTCATCTCAGAGGGCTGCAGTAGTTCTGCAGCAAAGCAGTTATTTTAGAAATACAGATAGACTCCTTGAAGGAATACAGAACACATAACAACTTGCATGGGACTATTTTTACCACAAAATGAATGCTTAAGTACATGTAGCTATTGAAGAAAGCTAATTAATTCTTTCTGCTGTAAAAAAGTAAGCCCTGTTTAGTTCACCAGGCAAGACTTAGAGCTTATTTACAAACTGTAATTATACTTACTTTATACAATGCATATGCAGTTAGTGCATTTCCACTCTGGGAATTTTTCAGGATGTCTACTACACTGTCTGGTAAGCCAATCAACTCTAGGAATGGAACAACATTCACCCCACTATAAAAGAGAATAACATCGGTAACTTGAATGAGAACGTGAAACCTGAAGAGTAATTTAGAGTACTATTTTTATTACACAAACTTCATAATTTGAGAACAAAAATTTTTTTATCTAAGCAATATAACTGCAGGATTTATGTTTCTGACCACAGGAAAATTAATGTTCTTTTCAGCATTTCGAAAGGTGACCCATTTATATTATCCCTGTTGGGTGGAATAGCTTCTAACTTACCTGTGTCCCAGTTTATGTTTGGAGGTAAGTAGATGTAATGGAGGTAAGACAGCTGCTCAGGCTCCAACTATACACGTTCAATTTCATGTTCTGTTTTGCCTAAAATTACTTTTGTTTCTTTTTAAAATTTTAGACAATGTGCTCCATTCACTTCTAAATATATCAAACAAATGGAATGTGGCAAAAGAAAAGGAAGCAACATGTTACATGGACAAGACTTCAGGGGCTTTGTGCTCAGTTGTTCTACTGTGTCAATATAAGGTGTCAAGATGGGTGACTTTCTATTTGAAGTCCCGGGAAACACCAGAGGAGAAAAGAAAGCTCATCTTTATATTACAGAAGAAAGCTGCACACAGTTATAGAAAACCTGAGTTTCCAATATTTAGAGATTTTGTATTATTAGTACCATTATCCATTTCTATCTAATATTTTAAGCATTCTGAGCATGCAATCACTTTAGCATCAGGAACACTAACAGGCAGTAATTTACCAACAGTTACTAGAACCTGCAGTCTGAAGGTCTGTTCCCAGAGTAGGAAATGGAGACCTATTAGGAGCTGAAAGACAGCACTAACTGTGCCATTTCATAAACCACCACTGTTTAGTCTCGTATGAGCAGTCATTCTGAAAGTTATTTTTCCACTTCAAGAGGGTGCTGCTCCTGTGGCATAACAAACTGAAGCTTTGTTATAATTAGTTTAACCGGTTTCTAGTTGAATATTTCAGTTGTTTTCATCTGCCAAATACCTACTTTAGCAGCAGGCTTTAGAGTTTCAAGAAAAGTAATCTTCACTCAATCTGAAATGTCTGGATGTAGGCATCAACCTGAATTCATCTAAAGCAAAATATTTTTATAGCTCAAGACCTTTATTCCTCTGACAGGAACTAAATTTAGAATGACATTTGGATCTATAGCTCCCAGAAAGGGCAATTATGCCAGCTGGTTAGAGTAACTAAAACAAACACTTGGGCAGCAAGGCATTCTGATGTCAGAGTTCCATCCTTGCCACCACAAACCTTCGTTGTTTCATGCTTTCTATTATTAAATATACAACACCAGCAGCCCAGAGATAAACATTTGCTCATATTTAGCAAACTATTTCCAGATAAATAAAACCTCTTTCATCTGAACTAGCAAACTAGCAGCTCATAATTGATATAGTAGGTTTTTCCTAATAAATGCCATTTTCCAGAATGGTATCTAGCACATGCTATAACTAAAAGAAACTAAAATTAGAGTACTTAGTTTATCTCTCTTTTTTTAACCACACAAGTATTTAATTTCCAATTAAAAAGCATGGTCTACAGTAGCAATTTTTTCAGTGGATGGCAGGAAAGCCAGGAAACAAACAAAAAAGGAAGGGATACACATAGGTTGTGAACAGCTAAGTGAGGTAAATCCATGAAGTGAAAATCCAGTTATGAGGTAGGACTGGGGATGAAGTGGGGGGGAAGTGGTAAAATACCCCGAAGTCCAAGGGCAAAAAAAAGAAAAGATCTAAAAAGATCTCAGCTAGCCATTTATAATCAGGATTCCAAATCCCTATCTTTACCTTTTGAGAGGTTACTAATAATTTCAATGCTGTTTACATCCATGCATCATTTTGTGGAGATGAGCATTCCTTTAAATGTTAGCAACATACCTGGTACACAGCAATAACTGCATGGTTATAGTATGTACATGACACTTTCATGAATCCTATATACTTTCAATATTAATCTTATGCTTTAGTCAAAAATGTAGCCATATTTCTCTTTTAAATATAAAGGCACCTTTTAACATGCAACATTAATTTATATATCCTTTCACTAGTAGATCTCAATTCAACCACAGTATTGGGCACTGCAACAAAATATCAACTTACTTCATGGCTGCATAGTAAAAGGATCCAAACCATACAGTGGAAGTCAGAAGGTGCACTGGAATCATGACTTTCCCGTACTGCTTAAAAGTTTTCTTGAATCTCTGCACAAGACTAATTGATTTATCTTGTAATGGATCAGGTTCTGAAGAATCTGACTCTGCAGGGCTCTGCTTGGGTGCATCAGTGACCGAAGGCAAAGGATTTCTCTCTTCTGGTACTTTGTGAGAAGAGTCTGCTGGCTGTGATGAAAAACCAGTTTTCTTTGAGGCAAAGTGAGCTGCACCTGCATGAAGACATCGTTTAGGAGGGTCCAGTGCCAGAATCACTTTGCATCCCACATTAGACAACACAGACTGTCCTTTTAAGCACTGAAAGACACCAGTACGAGGGAAGAACCAACACGTCCCATGCGCCAGCTGAGATGCAGAATGTAACAGACTCCGCTGCATTTTGATAAAGTGTGGATGAAGTTTCTATAGAGAAGAAACAAGAGTAAACAAATTGCATTTTAATGATGTGATTTTTATTTGCTCCAATGCCATTTGAAATTCTCAAATTTTAAATGGCTTTCTATTCTACTTTAAAAAGCTTTTCTTTATCTTTCTTCGCAGAAATGGTTACCTTCTAGAATTAAGGAAATAATTTTCTATCTAATTTCTTCAACATTCTGAAGTAAAAAAACTCCTTCATTTAACATACTCTGCTAAAATGATCACTCTCCTCCCTAAAAACATTCTTAGGAGTCCAGTATTACCTACTGCTTTTATCTACATAACCTCGCACAGCTATTGAAAGTACTCTTAAACTTCACTTATAGTAGCAACTGATAGCTTGAGTGATACTTTGAGACTACATAAATGCATTATAAATTCACTGAAGTAAGTGCAATTAAAATTTGTTTTTGGTGTCAGTGCATTCTTAGTTTTGGTAAAATTTTCCATGTTCCTTATAATTTTCAGTAAAAGTTCATTAATAATCAAGCAATAGCCCAAATAGTAACAAACCTAACTGTAACAGAAGGGGGAATGTACTGTTGAATGTCATATATGAACATGAGCAAAACTGAACTGCAATTTTCCAAATATTGCAATGCAAAGAATATTTTAAAACAGTGGAATAACCCAGTTAACTTTATGATTTTGAATACTTACCAGTTACTCCTGAAAGTTTGAAATAACTATTGAAAGCTTCCCCACAAAGAAGAAAGGAATTTTGTTTCATATGCTTTGACACGAAGAAATAATTCCCCCCCCCCCACCAAAATGCCTGCTTTGAAATTGTGAATGAAATACTCTCTCCTTTCTTTTATTTAGTGACTGCAAGTTACAGAAC
This sequence comes from Picathartes gymnocephalus, assembly GCA_013390045.1. Taxonomy (NCBI): domain Eukaryota; kingdom Metazoa; phylum Chordata; class Aves; order Passeriformes; family Picathartidae; genus Picathartes; species Picathartes gymnocephalus. The sequence goes on from WEKY01039599.1 coordinate 107,224, forward strand.
TACCATTCCTTCCCTCCAAAAAGAAAAAAAAAGGTGATGGTACTTCATGTAACAAATGCCACTTAAGTTAGTCACATATTACAAGTTTTGTATATTCCTAATGCTTTTCCATTTTAATTGTCACAACAATTCTTTATCCAAACTAGAATTCATTCAAATTTAATTGAAACTTCATATCTGCTTTCCCTTCATCTGTAGCCTTAGATATATGTCAAGTGCTTTAGTACTGAATTTTTCTAGGCTGCAGAAAATGATCAATGCTTCCTAACAGAGGCAGAAGTTTAAAAAAAAGGTGAAACCATACATACCTTTTATTACTTTTTAGATATGATAAGGTTTATATTTTCAAAAAGTTGCAACTCTTCCACTAGTTCCCCACCTTTCAAATATATGTCTTGAACACATTGATGACCCTGCTAATGTGAAAAAAGGGCACATTTAGAGAAATAGCAACAACAGCAAATTAATCCTATGATGACTTCTGGTCAGCCTGAAACCTTGCTCCTGAAGAAGTTATTGATGCACATTCCTTTCTGAATACTGACATGCTAATGGGAGATTTTTTTCTGGGTAATTTTAGACGTTCCTCAACTGTGAATTACTGTTCTCTTCCAAGAGAGGAAAGTTTCATAATCCAAATGCATCTGTTGGAACATTCCTGCCTGTATGTTTTCTAGGTAGTTTATGCCACTGTTGCGCTTGAATTAATGGCGATTACTAGAATTACAATATTTGATGTAGGGAAAAGAGGAATGGTTTCAGACTCCCTGGGAACCTCTGCATTGTTTGTGACACACAGACACACACTTTCGTTGAACTACTACTAACAGGAAGTACTGTACCAACAGGGAAAAAAGAACTTGTGTCTCTATACAAGGAAGCAGTTACTCCGTCCTGTTGAGTTATGAATTCGGTGGGAGCCAAGAAGTGCTGCTGCTCGTGGAGCAATAAATCAGTTACAGGTACTGGCTCTCCACAACTCAGTTTTCTGGAAGACTTCTCTGGAAGCATCAACTGCTTGTGGTATCTCTAGTTTTACAAGAAGCAGAGATTCTTGCTGACTTCTGAAATCCAAATGCAATTGCTTCTCAAAACAAGAAGTAGTGAAAACACTCAGCAAAACTCAAGTGTTCAGATGGCACTCTGTCATATGCCAACTGATTTATAGCAATTGTAACAACAAACTTGGAACATGATAACTGCATTCCCTGCCTATTGCCACTTACAGTTCTTTCCTGAGGGATAACACTCTCCACAGAGAACTCTTTTTCTCTCTCACGAATAGTACACAATGCTGAGCATCTGCCCTAAGTAGATTTTCTCAATATCCAGCCAGCAGACTCAGCAAAAGGCATCCATCTATGGGAATCCGAGAGCTCTTGAGTCAGACTTCTACTGTTCACCAGTACCCTATTGAAAAATACCTGTTCCAAACAAGCTTTGCAGATTGCCACCATACAGCATGGGGGAAACCATGCTGAGCACCCTGAGTCATTAATGTTATTAACAGGACACTGCATTCCAGCAGCCTTGGAAAGAGATCATTCTTCAGTACAAAACTAAAAAGCTGAACAAGCTTTTCTGAATTTTTCCATTCCTTGTAGTGTATTTACAGCAGCACTTCTCGAAACATGGCTTCTAGGTTTTGCATTCCAGCACTGTCCAAACACCTCTGACCTACTGCAGTAGCTGCAGAACACTGGGGGAGGAAATGGCTCCGTTCTCCCGAGTGTAGGTCACCACTGTGTCTACTGCTCATCGAGCAGCACGTAACACGGCAGTGATCAGTAAATGAGTTTCACGGCCTTTGCTCACCAATGTCTTACTGTGTAAGACTTAAAAACAGAATGTCACCAATGGCTTTAGAGCAGAGAAAGTTCTGGGGCTATTACAAGACTTGCCATGCCACTTTTTGTTCCTATGTTCTCAGATGGACTTGAAATTCATTAGTTAAAGGCCTTTTTCTCCATGATGCACGACCTGGCAGGTCAAAAGGAATGTTCTCTAAACATCTACAGTAGATCCTGAAAAGATTTTGCACCTTGTAAGCAGATAGCATGGTTCTAGCTGATCTTCTGCATAACTGCTTACTGTTTGTTTCTTCACTTTAAAATGTGGAGATGCACAACAGCTTGATATATAAGGAAAGGCTAAGATATGATAGTGCTTATATTTGAGAGAATAGAAGAAAACATGTTTTTTGAAACAAGGTTAAAATTTTCCTAATGATCTTACTGTGTTTCACAGGTATGTGCTTTGCTTATTTAAATGAACAAAGGAGAGACCTTTTGAAGCGTTGGTATGTTGAATATTACACTGCTATCCAGAAGCACTGGGATGGGGGAAGTATTATAATGGTTACAGCATGATATAGGAAAGGCACATGAATAAAGTAACAGATTAATACAGCATATACTTTGTAAATTCATTTTAAAGAAACAAATATTTTTAAAGGAGTGATGGGTGCACCTGCTCAATTGTAATACTTCAGTTACTTGGCTCAACAATGCAAACAAATCTTTAAGATGACAGATAAAGTGCACAATAATTATGGTTGGAGGTCCAAATAAATATGAAACTAGTTGTTTCATCTCTCTAAAATATGAGATGAGTACAGAGAAACTTGCCCTTTAAGACAATTAGTGAAAGGGAGTTCTTAATACCCCGTGCACTCAACAGGTAGCAGGAAGTGTGTCAGCCTACGGATTTGAGAAACAATTTTCTTCTCTAAGCATAAAACTTCTCAAAGAAATTACTGGAGCTATACAAACTATACAACTGCACCTCTAACTTTAGGTTGTTAAAACCACTCAGATTCTAAGGAAGTCAGGACAGTAACCTGAATGTTACCCACAATTGCACCCAGTGACTTTTGAAAAGTCGCTTCTTCATTTTAGTGTGTTTAATATTTTTCCTGCTGTTGCATCATGCTGCAAAGGTACAGAAAAGGACAAGAGGGTACAAGCTCCAGAGAGCAAGGTGGGAAAGCACTTGTCTGTGGGGTGAGGGCAGGAGGAAGATGTTTGAAGAGTTCTTTATTAGTTTTCTCTTAAAAATGCCACCAAAAAAAAAAAAAAAA
>WEKY01039599.1:119826-154368 GCA_013390045.1 Picathartes gymnocephalus
CCCCGCGCCCCCTGCCGCTCGCGCTCCCGCCCTCGCCGCGCGGGTCCCTCGTGCCGGGCCCGCGCCGCTCCTGAGGGGCCCCGCGAGCCTCGAGCACGCGCCGGTGTCACCAACGGCCGCTCCCGTCACACCCCCGCGCCCGCCCCGCGCAACGTGCGGCGGCGCCCGTCCCCACCATCACCTTCAGGCCCGGCGGCGCCCTCCGACTGCGCAGGCGCCGGCCCCGCCCCCTTCTCGCACGGCCCCCTGGGACTCGTAGTCCCTCTGCCCTGGCTCGGACTCCGCCACCTTTCATAGAACCAAAGTTGGAAGTGACCTTTAGGACCACCCGGTCCAATCGTCAATCCGGCGCTGCTAGTGTGACCCCTAATCCAAATCACCCAGCGCCAGATCCAGGCGTCTCTTAAATATCTCCAAGACACTACACGCGCCGCGTTTTCCCCACTCCCTTTCCCTGTGGCCCATCCCAGGACGTGACGTCCGCCGAGGGAATTCGTCACTTCCGCAAACAGGGATGGCGGAGCGCTGAGCCCGGTGAGTGCCGGGCTCGGTCAGTGCGGGGCCGCCCTTCCTGCCGCCCTCCCTGCCCCCAGAAGGACCGGCAGGGGCGGCGGCGGCGGCGGCGGCGGCGAGGTTCCGGAGCCCTCGGACGACGGGGCCGGGGGGGCCGCAGAGAAGTGACGGGCGCTGCCGCCCGGTTAACGGGAGAGGAGGCCCTGAGGCCTCCCGACCGCATCACAGGGGAGGGGAGGGGAGGGGGGGGGAGGGCGGGAGCATCCCGAGGCCGGCGGGACCATTCCCCCATCACTCCCGGCGTTTTGAGCTCTCGGGCTGAAGGAGCTGCTACTTCCCCTGAGCACTTGGTTGCCATTGCTAGTTGTGAAAGTCGGATCGTTTCACAATTTAGGCCTTCAAAACATCTGCTTGGAGTAGCCGGGTGAGGATAAGGAAGGATCTGCTGCTGCTGCTTCGGAAACCAAGTCAGGTGCCGCGCAGTAGTGGAAGAATTATTTTTGTAGGTCGTACTTTGAAGCCATGTGTTTTGAGGAAAGCTGCTCTGGTGTCTCTGTGTAGTTGCCCACTCAGTGGATATTTTCTGGCCCTCATTAGGAGGAGGTAGATTTGAATATGTGATTTTTTTGGCTGATTTAGGCCACTGTTTCAGAAAAGGAATTGCCAAATTGTTCTCTTCCATGCCTTATTAAAAGTAGGTGTTCTGCTTCCCAGTTGTGGTGTAAAGAAGACTGGGATGTGGTGGAGACCAAATGAACTTTGTGGCAGTTGTTTGCAGTCCTGCAGCCTGTGTAGATATTTGTGAAGTGGAGAGGTGGAAATGCAGGTGCAGCTGAATATTCCACATATTAGTTAAGTTCAGAGCATAGTGAATGTTCTTGGCAAACTGGAACATCCACAACTAGTAAGAAAATTTGCTCATAAAAACCCATCTTGATCTTTTATTTGAAGACATCCATTTCAAAGTGTATCAGTTTAAATAACAACTTTTCTTAATTGAGAGAGCCTGTCTCTTTGTGTTTCTAAACATAAATTGATTTGTAGGTTACCTTTTATGGGAAGGGAAAGAGAGAGACTACAGTCTAAAAAACAATAACATTTGGCAGTTGAGTCAATAAAGATATGAAAGAACAACTCTAAAATGCAAAGTAACAATTTATCTTAATTTGAACTTATTTAATGAGTACTTTTAAGTTCCACATATTTTATTGAGCTGTCTTTATTAAACAACTGGTCAAATTTGAAATCTGTATGTTATCTAGGGTGAAATGGCAATGTTATGTTTGAAGGGCATGATCGTAACCACAAGTAGGTGAAATTCAGCACTGAAAATTCTTGGTGGTTTGTTTCTTTTCCCCCTATAGATTTCCATTCTGATCAGTGGACCAGTCAAAATGGCTGAAGTAGCCAAGACAGACGAACAGCAAGTAGAGAAGAGTTTGGATGAAGAAGTGGAGAAAACACCTCATGCTTTAGAGTCAGCTTCAGGTCTTGGGTGTGAAGGCAACAGTTCTGCTTCAGGTACAGAGCAGTCCACTGAAAATGAAAAAGAAGTTGATAGTGGTGATCAGGATGGCAGAGCAAAGAGGAAGAATTTAGATTCTGAAGATGAACCTTCCAAGAAAGTAGTGAGTATCATTTATTTTGAGGTATTTTCAAATCCTTGTTTCGAAGCCTTAGCTCAAGAAAAGATTGAAAATATTTATGCTAGACATGTGTGAGCCAGCACAAAACACCAAGTATGGAAATGTTTCCTAGTGAAATAACAGGTGTAGAAATGATGTTTGACTTCACAGAGGAGAAAGAGGGCTGGCAATTAGAATGATAATCTCAGCACTTACTTAGTCTAATTCTAAGATTGTTCCATCATCCATGTGGTAACAATCTAATAGTGTAGTGTAGAGTTTACTGGCATTAGTCCAAGTTCCATATTTTGAACTCAGATCTCCTGTCTGTTATTTTAACTGTGTATTCGTATAGTTACCTGTGCTTGGGAAGTTTTTCCATAAGGTAATTTTGTCCTTTTATTTCCTTGGTGAGGTAGTGTATGGTTTAAAAAACTCTACAGACTGCATCCTCTGTGATATAATTTCAGTATGATTTGTTGGCAAAGCGGAGCAGTGAAAGACTTACAGGTGCTTCTTTATATTTTAAGACTAGAAGAGTACCAGAAAATGTATGTCCTTTTCTATGTCCACCTGGGAGGGTGCAAAGGGTAATGTTTTAAATGATGCTGTCCTTTATTATGTATGAACTTGTAGAAACTGATGCTTTAATATCCAGTCTAGTTCATCCTTTTGGGATATTTAGGTATAATTTGAAAATGTCTGACCAAATGTTTTGTTTCTCTGCCCAGAATTTTCCCGGGATGTTAATATATGGCTTAGCAGTCTGGCACAATAAAGGGTACCCTTTGTTGTGGTAGAAATATTATTAACCCTTTCATCCTTTTAGTAAGGGGGTATAAGGCTTAGATGAACAAGAACTACCTCGGGTTTGTGTAGCCTAAGGGTGTAGAGAGGTGATTGAACATAGCTGCCAGCATCTAGATGTTGTTGCTGATGGCTGTTTGCAGCTGAGATGTGTTAATGGTTTGTATGAGTATGTCCCCCAGACTTGTCTGAGTCAGCTGTCTGAGCTTCTGTCACCTTCAGTGGCCATTCAGGGAGCCATCTGTGCTTTCCCTGAAAAAGAATAGAAGTGGTCAAAATATTTGTTAGTATCAGTCAGCCTAGTGTGGTAATAAACAGATGATGAGGTTATAGAGATTTCAGACAAGTAAGGCTGTGTTCATTATGAATGTTACCGAAAGTATATGAAACACTGAAAAATTCACGTATATCAGACAAACCTTCTTTTCCCTTGAGGAACTGCTATTTGAATAGTAAGATGCAGGGATATTGACTTCTGTAGTGAACTGTTGGGAATACATTTAATGGCACTGTTATTTCAAATGCTTTTGTACCTCACAGAATCCATGTTGATTGTCCGTGTTCTGTTACTTTGGATTTTATTTATAATTTATTTTCACTTCATCTATATAGTTGAAGATTATTTTCAAGGTGAAAAACTGTTGGGAGCATGATATCTGGATGTAGACTGCTTCTCTGCATAACAGGGGACAGAAATGTCTTGTAGTACTTAAAGCTAAGGCTGGACAGAAATCTCTTGGAGTATTTTGAGTTAAGGCTAAATCAGAGACACTTCTACAGCCAACCTTTAAGCATTACTTGACATATGTTGTCTGATGGTTCTTCTCATTCCTTTACCATGGTCTGTTTAAAGCTCTGGCTGTGGGGTCATCCACTTGGGCCTTAACGTGACATCAGCCAGTTGGCATTTTGGTGAAATTGCCAGTTTATACACTTCTGTCAGATGAAAACACTGAATTTCTGAAACAGGCTCTCTGAAGAGGCTTAAAGTTCCTTGAGAAGGAACATCCTCTTCTTCTGTCCCAGGCTTAAGAGGAATGAAATGTGTTCTTTGAGAGTGGTGAGAGTATTAGACAAAACTGTATTAAGTATTTCTATGAAGGAAACGTGCTGGGCAATATTTATCATCCAAAAATTGCTTGAATCAACTGAAAAGGGGATTAAATTTGTGAGTGTTGCTGTGGTAATTGAAGTACTGACATCAGTACCAGAACAGATATGGGAAATCTCTTTATAATGATGGTGCTCTTCATAGTATTGCTTGTTCGCTTTCTTAAATATTTGAGGTGAACACACGTGTATTTTGATTAAATGACAAAAGTAATAAAAAAGAATTCACTGCTTGAGTCAGTTCCTTCTGTGGTGTGATTTCCTTTCTGCAGCATGTGATTGGCCACGGGCAAGCTGTAGCTGCACATTATAATGAACTTCAAGAAGTTGGATTGGAAAAACGTAGCCAGTCTCGCATATTCTACCTCCGAAACTTTAATAATTGGACGAAGAGCGTCCTCATTGGTAAGCTTACTTTACTGATTGCTCAGACATGATTAAACTGTAGCTAATTTTTGTATCAAAATGTACCTTTTCTGTTTTCTGATGCTGAGTGTGAGACTTTGCCTCATAGTACATAGTAAGTTTTTCAACTGCAATAAAATGTCTATTTTTAATTTGAATCTCTGTGATAGTGTTTTGCATTGTTGGAATGGCAAGCGTAGGCTAAGTTTTAAAGGTCACCTGACTTAACAAGTTCGTACTGGAAACTGTTCTTCTCCATGACATTTTTAAAGAGAAAAGTACAGCTTTAAATCATAAAGAATTTAAGTGTCCTTAGATTCAAACAAGAACGGCTCAGTCTATCTCAAATAATTTTTTAGACATTTTCCCAAAGTAGTCTGTGCTCAGATCCTGGTTAAGCAGTTCTGCAGGAACCTTGAACACATAAATATTTTCTGTATTACCCATAGTCAGTGGTTGAAAAGATGGAAAGCTAAAGGATGTAGTTCTTTAAGAATCAGCAGGCTTTTATTTAAAGGCAAAGTCTGCTGTTCCACAAATTAATTCCAAATTGAGGAAACAAAGCCATCAGATATCTGCCAACAAAGAAAAGAATCATCAGCACAGCACCACAGGTTCATGAAGAGGGATCTATGCCAGGAGATGTTGGCACCATTTGTCTTAGCATGCTGCTTTTTGTTGTGTTGTATCAGAGCAGTTAGAAGCAATATTTAGATTTCTATAAAGCTGTTCCTGAAGCCTGTGTTGAAGCCTTTCTGTCATAAAGAATTTCAGCAGTGTGGCTTTATAGCAGTTTTATCAAAACATATTTCATGTCTCCTACTGCGAAGAAAAGTTGCTAGCATGCTGATATGTTTTATATAATATGCCAACATCAGTCAGAGCAGAAGGAATCTAGACAGTGTGGAGAGAGAAGAAAAAATGTAACTGGTATATGTAGGGTAGAAAGGCAGCAAAAGAGTAACTACTGTTATTGCAAGGCCTGGGAGAGTGAGTGAAAAACATTATGCATTTTTGTAATGTGACCGGGAGGAGATGTTGTGGCTGGTGCATTTAATTGGCTTTTTCTTTTTGCAGAAGGCTTTCCCATACTTTCAAATAACATCTGCCTTCATTATAATGCTAATGAAAGGGAACCCTGTTTCCCTCCTCCTGTACAGGGTGGTTGTTTAGCCATGTGCAGTTTTGCTTTGGCCAGGGAAACAGTCCAGATCCTCAATCAAGTTACATGCAGAGCACGTGAAGCACAGAAAATACTCATCTTCTCCACGGTTTTAAAACTTTGTGGTTCCTTTCATCCTTCTAAAAAAACCAATATATATATAAGTTTGTAATATTAAGAAGACTTATGGGCAAAGTAAGGTCTGAGGTGTTTTAAAATTTTCAACCCCTTTTGGTTCTTTAGGTTTTTATGTGCAAGTGAAATGCAAAGATGTGCATATATGCTCCTGGTTTTTATTTTTCTAGGTGAATTTATAGACCGGGTACGACAGAAGAAGAGTGATATAACTGTTTTGGATCTAGGATGTGGGAAAGGTGGAGACTTACTGAAATGGAAAAAAGGCAGAATTAAAAAACTCGTCTGTACTGGTAAGAAGACGTTCTAAGGAAAGTACATCTCCAGTATTTAATTATTTCTTTTTTTCCAGTAAATCAAGGAATGTAATGAACACCTTTTGTGCAAAATGTTGTATTTTGTCTTTTAACCTGAAGATATGACTTGATAGCCATCAGAAATATAAGAATCATTGGTTTTATGTGTATTTAGCTTTAAGTTCAACTCCTAAATAAAAACTGGTACAGCCAAAGAAAAACAGCATTGCCACAGGTTGCCTTAGGCAAAATGTGACCCTGGGGAAAAGACTGACATTTTGTATTTTATGTCTTTTCTCCCCCATCTGGTCTCTTGTAGTATTTTCAATTGTTCTGAAACACATACAGAGAAGTTGCATTTAGAAAACCAAATAAACTTCACAGTATTGTGACAAAAAATGGTCTTGGGTGTTACAATCAGCTAAAGATTTTCATACTCAGAGAGGGGGAAGAGCTGAAAGCTGATTAAAAAAATCTCTTGTTTGAATAATTGGCTTAGATATTGGGAGGAATATACTGTCTTCCCTTTTCTCAAAAAGTATCCCAAGGATAATCAGAGGAAGAATTACTTAACTCCAAATTTAATTAGATACCAGAATTCCCTAAAATTCTTTCAGTGGGAACTATTTTGGGTACTTCACATTTTACAGTTCTTTCTTGCATTATTCAGTGGGCAGTATTCAAATACACTTAATCAATTTACTTACAAAGTTCCTAGGTAAATTTATAGCATATTGTCAGAAACTTGATGACTGAGAAAGAAGCAGTCTTAGAATTTAAAAAAGTTCCCATGATGTGACATGTCAGAAATAATTGCATTTTAACATCTTTTATATTTTTAAGAATACTAAGAATCCCAGGGATCTGAGCTGTTTTAGTGGAACTGAAGATAATTTTTTTATCCTGCCATATTGTACCTTCTGTGTTTCAGTAATCATTCCAGTTTTCTTGTCTGGGGAGCAGTGTACAGAGTTTTTAAAATTTCATTTATTATTTTTATTATCTTTCCATGTATAGACATTGCTGACATTTCTGTGCAACAGTGCAAGCACCGCTATGAAGAAATGAAATCCCGATGTCGGTATAATGAACATATTTTTGATGCAGAATTCATACAAGCAGATAGTACCAAGGTACAGTTCTTGTGCTTTGTAATATTTTGGAGATTTGACATTCTTTATAGTAGTGCTGTAACATTTTGGGTATATGTATTTTTAAGGTTGAATTATTGTACAACCAGGAGAACCAGCCATAGGGGTTACTGGAAGGTTGCTTAAGATGTACTTAAATGCATTTTGCTGCTGTTGTATAGTGTAACATTCCTGAAGCCTGAATGTCTTTTCCAGGTCGTAAATCTGGTGCTTTCTGTAACTGTTTTTTACTCTACAAGGGGAACAGAATGACTGTTTTACTTTGGAGTTCTGTGAGACAACATGGGATGTTGGAAACTATTTTAGTGAATGCTGGAATAAATAAGTACCTTTTCTGATTTGACTTGCACACTTAGAATTTTTTCTTTCTAGTGGCATTTTGGTTACTATAATAGGTACCTTGAAAACATGTGGTAGAGCAGGTTTCTCAGACTGTCTGGAGGCAGTGGTGAATGCATGGCTGAGACTTAGGAGACAGTCTTGTAACCAGAATTGCTTTTGCCTCCTAGAAGTGCAGGATGAGAGTGCCCTCCTGATGAAGGCTGAGAGACAGAACCTACCTGGTTCCAGCATATCTCTGGAAAAGCTGTACCTGCTCTCAGCCTTGCATGAAGGGTTGTTTGCTTGAATTCTTTGTTGCCTTTCCTTTTTCTGAGAAATAGTCTGTTGCAGGTTCATGTCATCTCTCTTGACTCAAGCTTACAGTCGGGGAAGAGAGAAGAGAAACTTGGCCAGGAAAGAGAGGGATATTTTCATGTTGCCGTTACAGCTCAGTCTTAGATGCATATGTATTTTCTTTGCACACTTTTTTCTGTCTGTCCATGCACACAAAAGTTAATTTTTCTGACTTTGCATCTCTATCATGAATGTTGTATATCCTGCAAAATCTGATTCTCACAGCTTGTCTAATTCTGCCCACCTCTGTTTCTCATTTTCCAGTGTCTTTCTCTATGTCTGCTCAGTACAGGGTCAAAGCAAGGTTTAACCTGGCAAATTTCAAGGATTCCAAGTTCTTCAAATTTTAGTTACTAGGTCTGAGATGGGGAGGAGTACGTTGGTGATGAACATGGGTGAGAATAAGACAAATACAACTCACTGAGCAGGGCAAACTACCATGTTTAAAACAACCCTTCTCCTCTCAAGTGCATGGTTAATGGGTCAGTTCTTGTTACAGAGACTTAGTAAACTGAAATTCATTTTACTACAGAATATTTTTCCAGCCAAACAGTGGCCAGTTTTAAAATTCCAGCAATAAAGTACTTCTGGAAACTATAAGTTAACTAACCTTGGGTTTTGGTCTTTCAGGTGTAGCAGTGTTACTTGACAACATGAAAAGAATTTGAGGACATTATAACTTTGAAATGTGTGTGTGTTCTTGTTGTTTTTAAACGTTGTGTATGGCTTTCTGTGTAGGGGAGAGCTTATTCTTACCTTTTTCATCTTGTCTTTGTTGAACTTGTAAAAGTATGGGGGCTGAAAGGAGGAACTTCAGAGAATTCAAAGAATTATTGAAGTAGTGCATATGTTAGAAGATTTAAGTGAATCATGTTTGTTTCTGTAGCTTTTGTTTCTTTTTTATCTGTTGCAGGATCTCTTGTCTGCCAAGTACAGTGATCCAGATATGCGCTTTGACATTTGCAGTTGTCAATTTGTTTACCACTATTCATTTGAGACGTATGAGCAGGCTGACATGATGCTTAAAAATGCATGTGGGAACCTCTCTCCTGGAGGTTATTTTATTGGCACAACTCCAAATAGCTTTGAACTTGTGTAAGTACTCTTATGTCCTATTAGTCTTCCAAAAGTCTGTGAAGCATTGTTAAGTGATAGATGTTCCTGTACTGCTCCAATATGTTTGTGCAAATTTTTTGCAACAGTTTTGGATTCTAGTAAAAAAAAGTCTCACTCATGAACTTGACTCAAACCGGTAAATCAATACTAACCCTTGTCTCTTGTCCTCATGGCTCTTCTGATATACAGTAGAGGTCTTCACACACTTCAGCCCTCAGTCATGACTTAAATTCTGTCAAAATGGCCACAGCCTGGGGAAAAACTGTCAGGGCTTTGTGGTTGTTTCAAGAAGCCTGTTTTGTCCATGTGTCTGGGCTAAAGGTTCATCTCTAGGTCCATTTAGTCCTTAATATGTTGTATGGGAATATGTTATATGGGAACCAGTTAAAACCCAGTATCCTGCTTCATTTCATTGTTTCATTGCCTTATGAGATAAGGGAAGTGAGAAACTAGAGAGATCACTGAGTATTACTGGGAAAAACACTTTCAGGCTTCTTATGTTAGTTTTCTTTGCCTCTTAAATACTGGTCAATAAATGTTTGTTTACATCTCATTTTATAGAAAGAGACTCGAAGCTTCAGAAACAAATTCATTTGGGAATGATGTGTACAATGTAAAATTTGACAAGAAGGGAGACTATCCCTTATTTGGCTGCAAGTATGATTTTCACTTGGAAGAAGTGGTTGATGTCCCTGAGTTTTTGGTTTACTTTCCATTACTGGAAGAGTAAGTTAAGTTTTAAATCCATTATACAATAAAAGCTATGGAACACGATAGACATTTGTTTAGTTTATGTGTCATTGCATACTGCTTGCAGATAATTATGTTTTGGCTTTCTTACTGTATTTTTCATTTCTTAATTTTTTGTTACTGCTTCACATACAGAGGTTTCTTGCATTTCCATCCACAACTATAATCTGTCCATTGAACTCTGTTGAAGGTGCTCTGGTCAGAAGCTGTGAGGACTTAAACTATGTCTCATGAGGGAACATCTGTATCTGATATGCTGGATGTGCCAGCAAACATTTAGAACTGCCAGCTTTTTCTTTTTTAATTGTAACTTTTTGAGGGGTTTCTTTCTACCACTTTTTTAGTCTTTCAGTGAGCTCTCTTGTGTATCCTCTTTGTCATGATGCCTCTTTCTTGACTTCTCCACCTTTATTTAGATGTTCCTGGTAATTTTGCTAATTTTTTTCTTCCTCTAAATGATCTTCATCTGTAAGCATACATTTTACTGTATGACCTCAGATTTGGTTTTCCCAGCTGTATTCTGAGGTGCAGATAAATGTTTTTATGCTGGACTTTTTCCTGCCGTTCAAGCTCATTATGGTTAAACAGTATTAAGCTTTCCCTTCAAGCCTGTTCAAGAACTTAATTTGTAGCTGTCTGTGAAAAATAACTGTCACTGACAGCTGTAACTTCAGTGTTGCATGTCCAGTGTCTACATGTAATTAAGATATAAGTCACTAAATACAATAGGAACAAGTTCTTGAAATCTGTTTATAATATGACATGATAGATACTACAGGGAAAAGTATAGTCTGTCTGGAAGTTCACATGGAACTTCTATGTTTTGGGAGAAGAGATTTTTTCTATTAAAATATTTGTAAATTACTTCTGTGTAGATTTTTGTTGTCCTAATTAAAAAAAAAAAAAAACTGTACAGTTTGTGGTGGTACTGCAGCTTTTTTCATCTAAATATCTTTACTAAGAAAAAAAAGTTGTAAAAAAGTGTAATCCTAGTGAATACCATAAGATGTCACTGTGGCTAAAATTGTTCCTTTGAAAATAAAGCTATAATAATGTTGTGGCTTCCCTAATTAAGCTTATTATTTTGACAGAATGGCAAAGAAGCATGGTATGAAATTAGTCTACAAAATGACATTTCGGGAATTCTATGAAGAAAAAATCAAGAACGAGGAGCATAAAATGCTGTTAAGGAGAATGCAGGCCTTGGAGGTAAATTTGGAGTTGACTTGTTTGATTTTAGTAGCATTTTAAGTCTTGCTAATTTTTGTGCAATAATTGAAATTCCCTTTGTGAACATTTTGCAATTAATTAAGGGCTACCAAGAGAAAGTATTTAGTTCCTGGGGCTGAAAGTGTGACTCCGGTTGCTGGCCTTGACTGGGTGCCACACACCTGCTGGCCTGCACTCTTGTTCCCTCTTCCCAACAGGATGAGGGGAAAAAATAGAAAAAAAATTATGCATCAAGATAAATTCAAGGAGACTGCTTAGCACTTCTGTCACAGACAAAACAGAGTGAACTTGGAGAAGGTTAATTTAATTCATTGCAAAAAAAAGAAAAGTGAGAAACACGCAAACCTAAAAACACCTTTTTCTCACTCACTGCTTGTTCTCAGGCTCAGCTTGTTCATTTCTGACCTTTCTACCTCCTCTCCCTTGCTCTGCTAGGGAATGGGGATTGTGGTCAGTCTGTAACACTTTATCTCTGCCTCTCCTTCCTCCTCACACTCTTCCCTTGGTGCAACACAGGTCCCACCCAATAGATGATTCAAGTTTTGAAGATAATATTTCAATATTGAGGCAAGTTTCTGTTCTTGTGAAGAAGGAAACAGAAGCCCAAGAATCATGCCAAGTGTCAGACAGTAGTGACTGTAATCCATTTCTTCCTCAGCAGTGAGACTGAAAGCTGGATCTTTGTGCAGAGAATATTGACTGAAAAGACAGAAAGGAATCTTTGTAAGAAAATGGTACTTAACTGTAACTGAGCTTATGTTTTTGCCCAGAGTTATTGCATTTTTTTTATCCTCAGACTCTTACCCTGGATAACTTCAGCAGCTTCAGAGAAGCTTTTCCAGGCCACCTCTGAGGCTTTGGTTTTACTCATAGTTCTCTGTGCTTCCCTCCTCCCTCAAACAGTAGAATTCTTCAACAGAAAACTCTCAAATCAAGTAATTGGTGACTTAGTCAGTTGAGTCATGTGGGCTGCAACTTGACTGCACGGGTTGACTCTAAAAGTGATTGTACTGTGTATGGGCTCACACTGGCAGTAGCACAGAGTCATAGCCTTTGACTTACCATCTTCCTTCTTAGAAAAGTGAGAGTTGTCTTGAGGTAGTGGCCACTTACAACTGAGGACTGAATTTTTACCATCAGATTTATTTACATAGATCACTAGCAACTGGGATCCTTAATAAGTACATCTTAGTTTTTAATCTGTTGTATACTTCTGTTACAGCTTATGTGTTACTGAAGCATTTTCATTGTTCTGCTTGAAATTGTAGTTGCCCATTTCTTAGTACTTCTGCTGAAGAGGTGCTGGTTTAGTTGCTCTTCTAAAAGAAGGTATATCTCGGTAATGCTCCTAATGAGCTGCACATGAAGGAGAGTGTTTATAGTTATTCTGTTTCCCCTGCTTTAGAGACATAAGGATAAAACTTAATTTATAATTCTTGAGTATCAGATTTTCTGGTAAGTAGGGAACATCAGACCTGTTCCTGAGGGTGCTATAAAGGAGAGACCTAAATTTAAAATATTCTTAAGAATTACTGACCTCTGTCCTGGACTGTGTTGTGACAAACCCTTTACTTGATGTGATTAATGGATCTCACTACTCAGTGTTTTGTTCTATGTTCTCCAGCCATATTCTACACTTGGTGATTCCAGGCTTGTTTCTGATAAACCTGATGATTATGAGCATGCAAAAGAGTTTATCAAAGATGGCAAGGCAAAGTTACCATTGGTAAGTTCCTTTATACTTCACTAGAGATAATGGTGTCTTAAAATTGAGGTCCTGATCTTTCAAACTGTGGTGCCTTCTTCATTTCAACTGCAGTGAAGTTGGTATGAGTCTCTTTGCATGTGAAAAATTGTAGAGCTGCAGGGCCAAGGGGTTCATCTGGTCTATATGCCATACTCAAAGAATCAAATTCACTTAATTTAGTAGCTATTAAGAAAATTATAATAATGCAGAAGGAAAAAGTTATTTTTTCAATTATACTTGACAGCTGTTCTTTCTAACTGTGCTTAATTTGAGGAATGTTATGTTTCTGGGTCTTTGCAGTACTGATTTAAAGCACATTTAAAGTCTCCCAATCTTCTGATGGGAGACTTCAAACCTTTCTTCATAACACTGTATATATTTGAAATCATTCTTTCCATTTTCATCAGTAGTGCATGAGGGTGGTCATCTTAAAGTTTTTCCACTTTTTGCTTGGGGTTTTTTTTTAATCATTGATTCATCTACTGTTCATGTTCTGAATTCTTGAAGATGTAGTCCTCTTACTACATATATAAAAATTCTACATCAAGAGGGAAAAGAAACCTGCTTTCCACATTTGAAAATTGAAAAATTTTTAAAAAGAAAAATGCTTGTTTTAAGAAATAGGCTTAAGAACAGGAGAATGGCCAAGTCAGACCAAAGATCTCTGTTGCCAAGTGCTGCTTTAAAAGGTGAACTATTTGGTCAGGTTTGGTCAGTGGGTAGCATATGGAGTAAATCATGGCCTCAGTGGGGACTCCTTGGATGGAGATGGGGTGGGCAGAGCAGAAAATTACCTTCTTGTTGTTGCCTTATGTTTCTTAATTGGTGGGGTAAATGGCAGCAGCTTTTTCCTTGTGAACTTGCCCTGCTTTCATGTGACCAGCTGAGCTGGGAGTTTCCTATGCTAGAAGGCTGGCTGTTTTTCCAGAACGCTTGAGTGAGGCTGAGAGTTAGTCTCTTGCAAACAGAGTTGCTGTGGGCTGTGGGATGTTGTTGGCTGGAGGCAGGCACTGTTCTGAGGAAGGTGGCAGCACCATGGTGTAGGGCCCCTTCCTGACTTCTGCACTAGTATTGGGCATCTCGGTCTGGACAGCAATTGGAGCCAGGTCAGGTCACACTGGTATGTGGTGATGGACACAGGCACACTCTGCACTGCAGAGGCATCCAGACCAGCAGACTGTTGGCCTATTCTGTTGTACTTGTTTAGTTTAGGTGTGATCCATTATCTGTGTCTTCCACTTCCCTACCATCATGGTTAGTGGAGTTGTAAATATCTGTGTTCTACAGTAATGCTCTTCTTGCCCCTAAATAGCCAGTCAGTGTGGATGGGTACACGTTGGTTAGGAAAGATGGAGTTAAATCAGTGTTTATTGTTTCCTTATTTTTGTTGAAACTGGTTTTTTTTGTCTCCTTCTAGGGAACCTTGAGTAAATCTGAATGGGAAGCAACAAGTAAGTAATGGTTTTGAAAACAATATTGACTGAATGACTTCTTTGGAAAAGGTGAAAAATAGCCTGTTAGTCATGGAAGAAAATCCAGATTTTAAATATAATAAGATGTTGTTACTTGTGTCATTCAAATGTCTCTGTATAGATTATGTAGTGTGCACATCTCAAGAAGTTGGGAGGGAAAGTGCAGCCAACTAGGATCTGAATTTTTGCAGGCCATTTTACTGGTTGTGTTAGTAGTTTAAAAACAAAATATGCTGTTTACTTCACAGGTGAGAAAAATCTTCACTCTACTTTCTCAAATTGTGATCTAATTTTTGAATATATGAATTACAATTATTATTATTATATATAAATTCCAGCAATCTAGAAGTATTATCTCAATTATCTATTTGAGAGGGGCTTTGTATACCATTTTATATCTTTTTATACCTGAAAAAACTTTTATACCTTTAAAAGTTCAGTGATTACTGTGTTTCCTAAGCAGTCTGTTTTTCTAGAAACATTTGGAGTATTGAGCTTCTGATAAGAGTATAAGCACAGCTTGTTCCTTACATAGAACTTGGCATTGTTGCTGAGGAATGTCTGATAAGCTTGTCTTGAAAGATTTGAAAGTAGCAGTGGCACCTCATTCATTAAAATAAAAGTTGAATTCAAGTGGAAATCTATAAATGTTTAATTAGGCCTGCGGTGTCAAGTGACTGATTTAACATACCTGTCTGGTATGGAGCACAGGAACATCTGGTATAGCTGGCATTGCTTATATGCCAACCAAGAGTTTTCCAAGGGTGCTGTTGTGGACTGTATGAGTATCCATTAATAGAATCATATTGCTCTGGACTTGAAAAAATGCTATAATTTCATCTTTGTCCTTCAGCATTTACAGGAGCAAAATGGATAATTTGTATCATGTATTCATTCACTTTTCAATTAAAAATGAAGTTAATAATTTCAACCCTGATTGTCCATTACTGCATGTGTGAAGGAGTCTTTACACTTAACTTACATATGACTTTTTATGCACTAGTGAATGGTTATTATGTGTAGAATGGCACAGTAATTTATGAACTTCATTTACATTTCTGAAAACATGTAAAACTATGCTGGAGTGGAATGCTAGAGTTACTCACTGGAAATCATAAAATCTTTTATAATTTCAGTAATCTGCTAACAGGTTGTTTGGGCATAATATCCTGGTTACATTTTGAAAACTTAATTGAGTCACCACGAAAGCTGAAACTTTAAATACTCCCATTTTCTTTTTTAGGTATTTACTTGGTATTTGCATTTGAGAAGCAACCGTGAAATTTCACATACTGGATGCAGCAAGAAGAGATCATATCCATGTGCAAGGTGGAATGATCAGAAATCCATTGTGGCAACTATTTTTTTATTTTTTATTTTTTAATTATCAGACATGTGCAGGACACTACCAAAAACTAGAGCAAGCTCGTGATTCAGAGTTTCATTGCCTGTCTGTGACAGATGGACTTGTGTGTGTATATATACGAAAGATTCTGAACCAGTCTTTTTAAGCATTTGTAAGCAATCTGCATGCTCTCAAAACCTGTGTTTGAACTCACATAACTTTGTTAGAAACAAATGTTTTGTTTGTAGAAGTATGTTTGTGATTATGAGCCTGACCCTGCACTTTCTGAAGTTGATGGAAGAATGGCTGTTGACTTGGATAATGCAGAATGAGGGCCTCAATACTGTTCTGCAGAGCTCAGTTAATTCATAACGAGATCTATTCAGACATAGAGGGTATGTCTACATTGCATGCAGAGCAAAAAATACCCGAGTCAGTTTGAGAACCTCTGTGCTGTGCTCAAGCCTGCAGTGTAAATCTACCTTAGTGGTATTCATGGTGTAGTTTACATGGTAAAATTCCATGATGTTCTTACTTTTCCTTCTTGCTGATATGTAGTGTCACTTCATGGTGCTTTTAAGATTAAAAGAGTTTGTTCTGTACAAAACTGCTCTGAAAGTACTCAATTTCTAATGTTTTAAGTCTCTACTTTGTTTTCCAAATATGGCTATGAGGTAATCAGTAACAGCTGCTTAACTTAGATTACTGAACATTTTTTATTGTGTTAAAGACTGTCCTGACTCTTCAATAGTTTTAGCATTTCTTGAAACTTACTAGACAGATTTTAGGATGCCTTACTTTCTTGTTTCATAAAATTCCAAATGGGCTTGGCAATAGGATGAGCTGTTCGTGATGGGGACCTCATTGCAGTCTTAAGGCATTAAAAACATGGTCGTGTCATGGATCATGAACCAAAGGGGGAGCCTGTGTAATATTTGAGGATACCCGCAGTTCCCTTTGGAAGGGAGGGCTGTGTATGTGCATGCACACTCTGGTACCTATGGGTAACAATCCCCAAATTAGAGCCAAGCATTTTCTTTGGGAATATAATCAAATGATACCATCATAACTGCTTGTTAGTCTCTTAGAGCTGGCTTAGGGATTTCTGGGATGGTGTTTGCTTGACTTTCCATGTACTTGTAGCTACCCATTACTGAGAAGGCCTGAATACTTCACGTTTTTTCTCTCCGTTTTTGGGATAAGAGTAGCTGATGGCTGCTGTTGGCTAATAGATTTTACATAAAGATGCAGTGATGATGGTACATGAGTATTTTGAAAAGGTATAGTAAACCGAGAAGAGACCATTTCTGTTAAGACTTCAATGTTCAAATTATATGAGTTTTTAGTGGTATTACTTTCCCCTTGTAATTAGGTCATACTCTTTCCTCCGTGACTCCTGTTTTTTTTTATTGTCTAACCTTCATTGATGCAGTAGAATCTCAGTTCTGCTGCTGAAATTAAGAAAACAAGATGTTCTTGTCTGCTAGAATTAGTATTCATGAAACTAGCTAAAAATGATGACACTTTAGAAGTGCTGAAATGTTTCTTCAAAATTTGTGTGCATCAAAGCTAGTTTTGTTAGATTTCTTGTATCGAATTTCATTTGAAAATACATTGTTATGCTATTTTTGGAAGAAATTAGAATAATAAAAAGAGAGGGAATACGGTGGAGTGTCTTTCCTCTTTTAAGTGAATCTTAACAAATCAATCACATAATCATATAATGGTTGAGTTTGGAAGGGACCTCTGGAGGTCATTTGGTCCAACCCCCACCCCTGCCCAAGCATGTTCACCCAGAGGTGGTTGCCCAGGACCTTGTCCTGGCAGCTTTTGAACAGCTCCAACTGTGGGGACTCCACAACCTCATTGGGCAACCTATGCCAATGCTTGGTCACTCTCACAGTAAAAGTTTCCTGATGTTCAGAGGGAACTTCCTGTGTTTCAGTGTGTGCCCATTGCTTCTTGCCATTACTGGGCACACAAAAAAGGCCCTGCACCCATCTTTACAAGCTCCCTTTGGGTATTTGTACACATTGGTAAGATTACTGCCCTGAGCCTTCTCCAGACTTCATATCTCCCTGCCTTTCCTTGTAGGAGAGATGTTCCAGGATTCTGAATACAATTGGACCCTGTATCAACTCCTGGCATACACTGTTGGTGACTTCCAACTAGGCTTTGTTTCACTGATCACCTCTCTCTGGGACTGGCTACCCAGTTTCAATCCTCTCACTGTGCATCCAAGATGGTGTTAAAAACCCGTCCTGATGTCCAAGTAGACAGATTATCCACTGCTTTTCCATCATTTATCAAGCCAGACATTTATTTTCTCATAGAAGTCTGTACTGCTGGTTAAGCATGACTTCTCTGTGATGAATCCATGCTGACTGTTCCTGGTAATTTTCTTGTTGTTCATGTGCCTAGAAATAATTTCCAGTATCTGTTGTTTAATCACCTCATTGAGGTGAGGATGATTGTACTGTAGTTCCCTTGGTCATTTTCCTTGATCTTGAAGAGAGGAGCAGCATTTGCTTTCTTCCAGTCTTTGGACACTTTAGAGAGTATTCAAAGATTCTTGAGAGTGGAGAGATTTTATTCTAGGTGGGCTTTTGGCTCTCCTAACTGCATATTCCTAGTGGGTTACCTGTCTGTCCTTCTACCCTCTATATGCTTTCCTGTTGTGTCTGAATTTTATCAGGAGCTCCTTGTTCATCCACACAGGTCTCCTGGCATTTTTGCCTGACTTCCAATTCATGGGAATATACCTCTCTTGATCTTGGAGGAGGTGATCTTTGACTATTAATCAGCTTTATTGGACCCCTTTCCTCCTGGGCATTATCCTGTTGGATTCTACAATGCAGATCTTTGAAGAGGGAAACATCTCTTCTGAGAACCAGTATTGTGCTTGGTTTTTGCTCTGCTAATGTATCTCAGGATCCTAAACTCCAGTATCTCATGCTCACTGCAGCCAAGGTTGCCTTTGATCTTCACATCCCCAGCAAGCCGGGAAGTCACTGATGCTCTTCAGGAACCTCCTTAATTGTTTTTCTCTTGCTGTGTTATCCTTCCTGTAGCTGTTGAGGACCAGGGCCTGCCTGCAGATGTGAAGCTGATTCTAGCTGTAGAAAACCTCATCCACTTCTCTCTGTTCAGGTGTCTTGTAGCCAACACCCACTATAATGTCACCTGTACTTGTCACTGTCATCTCTTTAGTCCTTACGCTGTAAAAAAATCTCTTCATTGCGGTGCTCCAGTCATGCAGGTCATCTCACCATTTCTCCATGATCCCAGCAAGATCATAGCCCTGCAACGTTTCCTGATAAATACATGTCTTCTCAGTAGAACTGGATGACTTCAGAGAAGAAATTAAAGGTGAGCAGAGCATTTAGGTTCTCAGGACTGCTGGTAGATGGGAGAGTGCTAAGGTCAACTGAGTTGGTTTTTTGCAGTTCAAGGAGTTTTGGTAATCTGAATTAAGAAAGGTTGAAGGAGTGATACCTGGTGCTGCACCAATTAAGTGGCTCCATTTTCAAATTCACTTTACACAATAAAGGAAATCAGATATGGCAACTGAACTTTGTAGGTCATTTTGTCCTCCCTCAACTAGGTGGTGAGATGTAGGAGTTGGGAATAGGAGCTAGAAAACACGTAACCTTTTCCTCCAATTTTTTCTGTGATGGCAAACAGTTGAGAACGGTGCTGAAACAGAGTGGTTCAGCATGTAGTTGCTGGGGGGGGCCATCAGAGCTGAAAAACTGTTTTGTGCTTAGGTTAAGTAGATTCCTTGCTCCAGGAAACACCTCAGTTTGCCGTGAAAATGTATCTATGAAAATCGTGTATTAAAGAAGAAGTAATTGTTCCTTGTTTAGATATTCTGAAACCTTACAGCAAAAACAATGAAATGAGATACTGTGTTTGTGGAGGAAATGTGTCCTGCTTCTGTATGTTACTGTTACATCAGTGCTATATCTTAGAAGTTTGCTTTTGTGACTTACACTCCAGAGTGATAGGAATTGCTGCAAAACACTTAAGCATGTGCTGCGTTTCATGCTTAAGTTTCAAGCAAATACTTAAGCAAATGTGTTGCCTGGTGGAAGGTATTTCGTTGATTTAAGAAGACAGACTTTAAGAATGGTTTCAGTTGGAAGAGACCTTAAAAATCACCTAGTTCTACCCTCCCTGCTGTGGGCAGGAACAGCTTTCACTAGAACAGGTTGCGCAGACCTCCATCCAACCTGGCCTTGAACATTTCCAGGGATGAGGCCCGCACAAATGCTTTGGGCAGCCTATTCCAGTGTCTCATCACCCCAAAGTAAAAAATATCTTCCTAATACCTAGTTCAAATCTACTCTCAGTTTGAAGACATTTCCCCTTGTTCTGTCACTACATGCTCTTGTCAAAAGTCCCTCTCCATCTTTCTTGTAGGCTACTTTTGGGTACTGGAAGGCTGCTTTTAGGTCACACCAAAGCCTCTTTTCCAGGCTTAAAAATCCCAATTCTCTCAGCCTTTTCTCATAGGAGAGGTGCTCCATCCCTGTGGTTAACTTGGTGGCCCTCTCCTGGACTCTCTGCAACAGTTCCATGTCCTTCCTGTGCTGGGGACCCCAAAGCTGGATGCAGCACTCCAGGTGGGGTCTCACCAGAGCAGAATAGAGAGGCAGAATCCCCTCACCCGCCCTGCTGGCCACACTGGTTTGGATGCAGCCCAGGACAGGGTTGGCTTTCTGTGCTGTGAGCACACACTGCTGGCTCATGCCCAGCCTCTCATCCAGCAGAATCCCCAAGTCCTTCTTGACAACGCTGCTCTCGATCTGTTCATCTCTCAGACTGAATTGATACTGGGGGTTATCCTCACGCAGGGGCAGGACCTTGTACTGGGTCTTGAACTTTGTGAGATTGTTATGGGCTGGTTTCTCAAGCTTGTCCAGTTTCCTCTGGATGGCATCCGATCCTTCAGGTGTGCTGCAAATCTTACACATTCTCCTGTTACAACACTTGAATAGTTTAATTTACGTAATGAACATCTCAGTCCTTTGACTATGAGTGTTTTCCTTTTGAGTCATAGTCTATTTAATAAAGCACTCTCTTGTATAATATCTGTTTTTATGAAAGAGAGTAATTATATACTGTGTTCTAATTGCTAAATTGTGTTTTTAAAAACTTTGAAAACCATTAATTTCAGAAACATTCAGCTGGAGAGCAACAAGTTTAAAACATCTGCAGGGTAATCAAGGGGCTAATAATAAATCCATTTCTGCAATCCACTTATTGCCAGAGTAATAATGCTTCTGGATGAAGCAGGATCTAATATCAAGCAGGATTAACAGTAATCTTGTAATCTCAGTTCCTGGTGTTCCTTGTATGCCACAAATTAGAACCTCTGTCTGTGTGGAAATGAGGAAATGGACATCTGTATTGTTACTTGTGAAGGCAAATAAGCATCCTGATTTTTCAGAAGTTTGCAGCACAAAAATCAGGTCATTTAAATGCCAAAAGATATGAAGGCAAATGTTTGAGTGGTTTTTGAACCAGGAACCTTACCTGAGATATAAAGAAAAAGTCTGAAATCCTTGTGCTGATGACATTATGAATGCTATGTACCAAACTAACAACAGTTGCTACAGGTTTTTGCAGCTTCATTTTACATGGATGTACTAGTCCTGTACTATACCCTTACAGCATACCCCATTGTAGATTTATGTACTGCCGTGAATGTTCCTGTTACTTAGAGAACAGATGTAAGGCAGAACAAAGCTAACTCGATCAATTAGGTTTTGCTAAGTTAAAGGTTTTCCAATGCCATTTTAATGGAAGCAGTCATCCTTTCTTCATTTTATTAAAGCTGGTTCTCAACATTGTTGTCTTTTTATTTGGGTTAATGTGTCTCCCAGCAACTGAGGCAACATTTGCAGGATAAGGTGTTTGAACATTTAAGGTCTGACTGAACTGTGCTGTTATTAGTTTAAGCCTGAAGAAAGGATATTTTTTTAAGTTCATGGGCCCTATTGCTTCAATGGGCAGCTTCATGAGGGTTGGGCTCTCTCCCTCTGCATCTCACAGTGTTGTATGAATTCACTGAAGCTGTGTTTCTGAAAGTCTGATTTAATCACTAATTGTGATTAAACTAGAAATTTACTGCTCTTAGCAGTGGCATGAACATCACCGTGGGATTTAGAGTAACAATGTTGACATTGCTGGAGTCATACTTTCTCGCTTGGCTCTTAACTTTTATGGCTCTCTCACACTCTTGGAATAAGACTACTCGGCTGGTGACTTACTAGCTCCCAACTAGTAATAGCTTCCTTCTCAGTTTGCACTCACTTCTAACTGGACAGTGGTGGAATTCTTCTGACTTTAGACACGTGGCTAGTCTTTGTAGGTTTTAAACTACAAAAAACTACGTGAAATAATAAGCACAAAGAAAGCCTTGGTTTATATATAAAATGCAGTTTTTAAGTTTCTAATTTTTATAGTCCAAGGAAACTCCTCTCTGGAACAGTAATTTTCTGGTAGCAGAATTATTCTGAATTCTTTGGTTCAAGTAGTCTTTTCCTTTCTTTAATTCACTTTGACACCTGCAGTGTACATCTCTGCAACAGACAGCTGGAACTGAAGCCTGCTTCTTTATAAAAAAGCTGTGAGCTGAACAAATAACAATAATTACAGGGTTGGAAATTGTTGGCTTCCTTGTATAATTTATAAAAGATTTAATTAAGTATTTCTTCAGCTAGAAGCAAATCACTCCTTCCTCTTAACAACAGCCTCAAGGAAGGAATGGGCTGCTGTACGAGTGTGCAGGGTACCCTGCACCTTCATTATAATGGTGTACTCGTGGATCTCTTAGA
The DNA here is from genome assembly GCA_013390045.1 of Picathartes gymnocephalus. NCBI lineage: Eukaryota > Metazoa > Chordata > Aves > Passeriformes > Picathartidae > Picathartes > Picathartes gymnocephalus. The sequence continues at coordinate 142,208 of WEKY01039599.1, forward strand.
AACTGGGGGGATCTGGGCTGGCTACCAAGAGCCTGAGCCCACAGGAGGCTTTTAGGCAAAACCATGGAATCCCAACCGTGGGAATCAAGAGGCTGATTACACAGTTTGTCTAATGCCCATTTAAGGTAAATTTTATATAAAATGTAGCAGAACTTGAGAAGACACTCCTAAGCTATCTGAAAGATATACCTCTCAACGATTAAATTAATTATGTTTTTGTTTCTTGTGGGTTGTATCATTAGCTTGTGATATGATAACATTTGCATGTTTGATGCTGTACAGACAGGTGGAAGAATGGATTATCCTCTGAAGACCAGTCCTTAAATAAGAAGACAATTGTTTTCTACGTTGCCCTACCTACATGGACATGGCCTTCACTAGTACTATGATTTTGTGCCTGAATAAAGACGAATTGATGCTTTATTTTAATTCTGTGAGAATATTTTGGCTATTTCGTAGATACATAGATTGGTTCATGTTAGAAGGGACCAATAAAGACTATCTAGTCCAATCCCCCTGCTGTGGGCAGGGACAATTTCCACTTGACCAGGTTGCTTAAAACCCCATCTAGCCAGGTCTTGAATACTGCCAGAGATGTGACATCCACAACTTCTCTGGGCAACCTTTTCCAGTACCTCTCCACTCCCACAGTAAAAAATTTCTTCCTTATACCTGATTCAAATCTACCCCCTTTTAGTTTAAAACAGTTACACCTTGTCCTTTCACTACAGGCCCCGATAAAAAAATCATTCCACCTATTTTATAAGCCATCTTTAAATATTGAAAGACCTAACAATGTCTCCCTGGAGCTTTCTGCAAGCTAAAGGTTTTCAAGCAAAGCAGCAATATTTTATTGTATGTTTGTGGTGAGTTGATCCTGACTGGATGCCAGCTGCCCACCAAGCAGATGGGCAGGGGAGAGAAAATACAATGAAAGGCTTGTGGGTCAAGATAAGAGCAGGGAGAGACCAGTCACCGGTTACTGTCATGGGCAAACCAGACTTGACTTGAGGAAGTTAATTGAATTTATTATCAATGAAAAATCAGAGTCAGATAATGAGAAAAACTAAATCTTTAAATAACTTCCCTTTCTTCTTCCTGGGCTCAGCTTCACTCCTGAATTCTCTACCTCCTCCCCTCCAGCAGTACAGGGGGAAGGGGAATAGGGGTATATATGAAAATACATATTATAAAACTATGGTTGCTTTATGAAATTATTCTGCTGATGAAGATGGGTTTGCTGTTTTACTAATCACCAGTAATTTATCAGAAAAAAAAGGCAAAAAGAATAAGTTTTATGTTTTTCCTTTTCAGAGGTCTCTGTCAACTCCTGAGATAAACTGGAATGAAATGTGCAATTTGGCCACTGCCTTCAGTGTTTTCATACACCAAGAAAATTTGTGCCCCTCTTTTCTAAGGAGTGAAGAGAAGAGAGGGAAGAATGTCCTGCTGGCAGAAGTCCCTTAATTCTGCAGCATTGTAACTTGTCATCCTTGTGGCATTATTTAGGAATCTCAAGACAAAACAATGGAGTTTTATAGTGACGTTACTTTTAAAAGACTATCTAAAATGTTGGTTTCTTAGCTGACTTTCATCTACAGCCAGCCTGACAGAAGTCAGTGTCTTAAAGGATTTTCTTCTATTCTAACATTACTTTTGTAGAACAATTTTTAATTTTAGTCGTCATTGCTGTTGTCAATTTGTGCTGACTTTGAAGATGACTTAGGTGCACTGATGAAGAACATCTGCAGTGTTGTGCACCTGTGCATGAGTCACAGCTAGAGCCTGCTGTAGAACTTTTCTGTCTCGGCAACTAATTTCATTAGGTTTTGCCTTAAAAGTGGTTTGTGCAGGGTGGGGCAGTACACTTTACAATAAACAGAAGGGAAGAAAAAAAATTGTTTTTTTTTATTTTTTGTGTTTCCTTTTACCTCATTGTTCCCTATTTCTCTATCAAATGCTATGCTGAAAGAATATTTTTCAAGTTTCCTTTGTGAGTTGATCAGTTCAATTATCATAACTAAGACTTTTGCAGTGAGAATATTTTGGCAATAATAACATTTATTAATAAAATGCATTTTCCAACTTTGCAGGCATTCCTTCAAATTGTAGTGCCCGTTTCTCTGTTTTACTCAAAATGAATTTCAGTCTTTGCTGGTCACTGCCTTAAAGAATCAATTCCTATTGTATGAAACACATCCATTTCATGTGGGAAAATACCATGGATCCTTCAGTACAAATAAGATTTTGATGGGAATATGCATGACAAAGCCATGTAAGCATTCTCGGTCTAGCAGGTAAGGAATTTTCCATAAATTGTCCACAGTGGGAAAAATATGACATTCTGCTTGCAGATTCAAGGCCAGAAGCAGTTAATGACACAGAGAACGTTGCCTTTGAGTACCAGAGAACATTGCTCTTTGAGTAGCAATTTCCCCTTTAAATTAATGTCTTAAATTAGGTGAATATTATCTTCCTTCCCTTCTTGAAGATGCATTTCTCTCCAGACAGTATCTAGTTTTGCTTATCATGTTTTTTCTTCTAACAGCTGCCCTTTTCAGAAGCAATCTCTCTGTTATACACTATAGTATGGCTTATAAAAAGAAAAATGAATCTTCCACGATGTCACCTTTCAGCCATTTGGTGTGCTGAAGCTCTTATGTGGACGTGAGACCAAAACCTGACTGATTGAACATTTTAATATTGCCCACTCTGTCCAGTACAAAGATGGCTGCACTCACTGTAGTGGAGAAAAACTAACTCATAATCTGTACTTCTGTATTCAGCTAGTGGGGCTAACCACATTTCTCTTCAACCTAAATGGAAAGTGGCATGTATTCCCTAGAGGACATGAACATTTTTTTCTTTCTTTCTGTAACCAACATGGCTATTCTTGACTTTGCACTTACACAGTAAAATATTTGTTTTACTTCTGTCGCCTTGAAACTATTTTTAAACATAAACATGCTAGATCTAAAAACATAATTTGCTTTGATCAACTCAGGTGATGACATTTGTGTAGACACCAATGACAGGGTTGCCTGTAGGTCAATCACTAAGACCAATAAAAGTTTCTGCAACTTAGCCTTGTGCTGTGAGGTAAAACTTTGTTCTGTAATCTGGCTGGCTTGGCACAAGATTATACAAATGGCTGGTAATACAGAGGTTTCAGATTTCTACAACTGGACAGCGGAGGAGTTTTAAGTATTTGGATTTGAAGTTCTGATTCCCACACACCTACTCAGCAGACTCCAAATTCTCATAGAAACCCCTTCCTCTTTTTTAATTCTCCTGTTTTTCTTGCTTTCCCCTCATTTTACCTCTTCTGTGCTGACTGAGAACCCTGAACCAGGGGGTTTACTCAGACTATGCTGAGCAGAGTAAGTATAGTCTAAGAGTCTTTTTTGTTTGTTTGTTTGTTTTAAGTTGCCTCATTGCCATCACTTTCTGCAAGGAAAAGGGACAGCAAGAGAGTTTAGGTAAAGGGGCCAACACTGAGGCAGAACTTGATAGTTTGTATTTGTACTACAAAACTTACATAACTCCAACTGAAATACCAACTTCCTTTTAGGCACTGGAATCAGAAAGTAGGAACTAAGAGAGTAACACAAATTAGCATGAACATTTACTTACTAATCAAATAAGCAATAGAAGAATTCCCCAGCTCCTTATTTACTCTATGCTTAAAAAAGTGTGAGATAACGAATTAAAACATATTGCTTATTAACAGGCAACAACTTTGTCAAGGGGATGTGTTGTCATGAACTACCAGAATGAGGTATAGATGTCTATAAAAATGCCAGGTCCAGGTTGAAGCCAGAGCTTAGAGATTAGCTTATAATCACTTTTGTATTATACAGTGAATAGTTTTTACAAGTAAATGACATGCCGTTCAGTCCTGCTGTAATTAAAGAATGCTAATGAGACATGCCAGGCAGTGCTCTGAAGGCAATTACACCAATTTGTAAAATGACGTATGGCGGGCAGCAGGATGAATACAGGGCAGCCATACAGACCACCAACAAGAGCTCAGGAGTCTGGGAAATCCTGAGCTAATACAAATACATGAATAAACAATTGAATTCTGGTATCAATTGTTATGCTGATAGAGAAAAGTGACTCAGCAAAGGCTCTGTGTGGTGTTGCACACAGAAATATTTCTGCTCTCCTGTCAAGATGACTGATTTAGCCAGAAATGAGTTTGTAAAAAGCAATAGGCTACTCTGTAGTGTTTTAGCACTGTCAGAGAATCACTTAAAAGCCATTTGATTCAGCTTTAACTGATGGTTGTTGGCTTTTATATATATAATATTATTTCTGCCTGTATCATAAAACAGGAAACTTTTTAAAATAATGTAACATTTTTTTCTGCCTGTAGCTGTTATTACTTCATTGATAAGTCCAGATTGGTTCTTATTTTTCTGTCCTATTCTTATGCATCCATTGCGTTTATATACAGTGCTGATCTGATAGTGTGTCTCTAAAATTTCCTCTTACTTCTTTTCTACAATGAGTTTCTCTCAGATCCAGTTCTGCATGGATTGTAATTGCAGCATGTGTTTGCTCTCATTTTCCCAAGGCCATAGGTTTCTGACTTAGTTCTTTGGACAATGCCTGTACAGGCCAAGAGAGCTATTCTTCAGCCCAAATGTTGTAGCCTTTGACCAGAGCCTTCCTTGCATTAAAGAGTGCTGGGAAACCCTGTTCTCTGTTGATAGAAATAGGAGCAGGGTGGGAAAGGGAAGAATGAAATCACCAAAAATTTATTTCATAGTTTCACAAAATTTTATTTTCAATTCCCCTCTAAGTGCTTTCATTTCTTTCCAGAGGTCAGGAAAGAGGTAATGATCAGTAATTTTAAATGATATTTTGTTTTGGATTATGAATCATTAATCTATTTAGTTGATGAGCATTTTATTATATGAAGAACATAAGGTATTTATAATTTTACTCTGCTTGGGAAAAAAATAAATCCAGGAAAGGTGCCTCAGGGAGCACAAGCTATTCTGTCTGCAGCTGAAGCTTATATGCAGATCTCCAGCTTGTTACTGAAAAGTGGAGTAACTGCAGCAGGGCAGTCTTCTCTGGCCACAGGCTCGCTGGTACTCAGAAAGACAATCCGTTTTTCAGGCAAGACATTCTCAAATGGCAGAAGTGAAGGCAGCAGCAGGATCATTTGGAAATGAGGGGAGAGGGTGTTTCCTTGATATTTAGTATGTGACTCTTTCTGTAATCTCAGGCTTGAAGGCAACACTTTCCATCCCAAGTAGTGACAATCGTGAGAGTTTTATGGAGCCGAAATAAAAGTGCTCAGTGTCACTGTTGTGCCTGGTATTCAGCACTGTGGAAAATTGTGGTGAAGCTACAGTTTTATTGAGAGAAAGAGTGTAAGCCTGTAGGTATTTTTGCAGTAGATCTATGCCAATATAGAAGCCCATTTGTTTTCAGTTCTAAACATATTATATTTGTCAACAACTTACTTTTCTGAAAGTTTGTGAGCCCATTTAAGTTTGCGAGCCCATTTAAGTTTGCGTCCCCTCACACTTGCTGAAGACCTTTGTTTAGCACATGCTATTGGGATGAAAATCCACATGAAGACTAAGCTTCAGTCTGACCTACACTGCAGAGGGAGTTTTCCAAGGGTGTTCTATAACTTGCCCCTATCTTGCTATGCAGGAGACCCTGGATATATCCACATTGGGTGCATTGTGCCTGATTCCAAAATAAAAACTGTGGGTGTAGGGTCCGGGAGGAGATAAAAAAAGGAGACAAACCTCGTGGTGTAAGTAACAAAAGGAACGGAACTGCTTTATTGAGACTGCAAGTGTCTTTCAAAGGGGGATTGATTCAAAAATTCCCAGCTTGCCATCTGATTGGCTTGGGTTATTGCCTGGGTTGTCCCTAGGTCAGTGACATATACTACACCTGGTTGGCAGAGGTCTTTGCTAGACAGTCCAGCCAGGGGCACAGACGAACCACTGTACTGCAACAAAGAACATACACTTTGGAAAGTTCTTTCTATACTGTTAAAAGTCAGTTGATCCCTTGCCTTGCTGATTTCAGCACTAACTTTCCTTGTCGTTGCTGGAAACCAGATGATACCTCAATACTTGGAAACCGTTTCTGTAAATCGTGTGGGAATTTCAGGCAAATTCAGAAGCAGAATTTGCCAGGAGCTGTAATTCACAGACAAATCCATTAGTGACACAATCTGACAGAGGAAAATGAGTCAAGCATAAAATAACAGATATTTCCTTAATCACATCAGTATGCTGATGTAACTGGAAGGACAAAATAACAACATGGTAGTAGGTTTTATTAGTAGAACACATACTTGGTTGTTGTTGCCTTTAAAATCATGCTCAAGATATCTTTAAATTCTGTTTCTTGCATTAACCATTCACATCTGGTGATACAATTATTTTTGGGGATCCTCATTAGTTCCTAGATCCCATTAGATCCTCCTTTAATCATCTTTCAAGTGTAAATCCTCAGGGTGGTCCATGTATCATATAGCCTCTGTTCTGGAGGATATTTAACTCGAAAGGCTTCAGAGCCTCACATTTGGAGTTTTCCCTTTCCCTTTCATAGCAACAGCAGCACTGTGAGTACTGTATATTTAGGCTGTGTATGTCTATTCTATTGCATTGTGAGAATAACAGTTTTAAATGTAATAATGTAATGACTCTTTAATGCAAGAATCCTCTATCTTCTTATCACCTCTCTTCAGCTCCCAAAATAGCAGGGGCTGGGAATTTCCAAGGATGCTACAGAGAGCTAGGGTGTGCCTTTTGTTCAAAAGAAATGATGATTTTTTCATCCCTAACCTTTCTAGGTTCCTTTTAAGATTTTAACTTCTGACTATTTTCAGTAGGGTCCAGGGTGGAAAATGCCATGAAAAGAACAAAGTTTTGTTACAGACATCTGGGAAGCAGGAGTAGATGGCAATAGGGACTCGCTCTATGCTGTGTTTAGGGGCGTCATTGCCCTTTCCAGTTTCTGATGCTACCAAAGAAACTCTGTGAAATACGGATGCAGTCAAGACTTCTTGGGCTGGAGGTGGCCTATTTTTGCTACTCTCAGTGTGTTTAGCTTGTTAATGGAGCCATTATACCTTCTTTCAGGAGGGAGGTTAAAAATCTAAGGAAGTAATTTGTAACTGTGGGTTTTTTTATCAGCCTGCACAATTATTCTGTCAAGCTAGATCACAGTTCAACTTGTTCCATGGTGTTGATTTTGCCCAGATGGGATGTAATCAGAATGCAGGCTCATCATATGGTCATATTAATTCTGAGGAGCCTGGTGGTTGTGCAGATGTGAATCTTGAACACATGATTTGTCCTCTTTTGGCACTTGTCTTTGTCCCTTTGCTGAGTAGTATCACATGTCTGAAGATTTGTGGAGATAAAACCAGTGATGCTTATCTTGGGGGCACCAGGATGTAATGGGGGCACCAGGATAGAATGTATTCTTTTTATTCAGTCCCCTCTTTGTTGGCCCAAGACCAGGGCCAGGTTTCCTCATAGCAGCTTTTCATTAGAGTTCCACGCTGCTCAAATCCAAGGCTTCATTCTCCTAGGACAGAGTAATTTTTTTCTTGTCTTCAGGGTCACCCTGACAAAAACTGCTGAGCAGTAACAGGTATAGCATACTTTTCCAAGACTGTATATTAAGTGAGGGAGAAAAGGTGCTTTGTGACCTCTGTGTAGCTTTACAAGGTTCTAATGCTCATCCTAGTAAAATTTAGGCACACACAAATTAATATTTTTATTGGGCTTTTAAAAAAAAAGAAAGGTGTGTGTTTTATGATGCTGGCTACATAATCAAATGCAGAGTTTTAGACATCTGCGGTCTCTTAAAACTGAAGAAATGTTGAGGAATTTCTGGTAGCTGTCCCTTGCTCCCAGAAAGAAGAAAGTCCTGGTATGGGGTCTGGCTGGGATGGAGTTCCTATCAGCCTGAATGGTGATAGAGAAAGGTGGACAAAGGATTAATGGATTAAGCTGTACTAAAACCTAATAGTTTAGGTTTTCTTAAAGGTAGAAATCCAGTGTCTTCTTGTACAACTAGGCTGTGGTACTTAAGCATTATAATATGTATCTTAGTTTGGATGAGGGTATTTTCCAAATACAATATTGTAATGCTTAAAGCACTCTAAATTACTTTACAGTAATTGCTCTTCTACACAGGCTGAACTCTGAAGGCATTATCTTAACTATTTATTATAAAAGAGTTAGTTGCATTGCCCAATGGGCTTGCAATCTGCATACCTGCCAAAATAAGGGACGGAAGAGCACCAAGAGTACCTAGACAAATCAGTACTGCCAAAGTCTGCAGGAATTGTGGAGAAATCAAATATGGAAAGTATTTGTACAGGGTCTTGCTGGGTGTGACAGATTGGTAGAGAGAAGGCTCTTGGTCAGGTGTGAGAAGTATGACATTATGTGGATGATAATGATTAGGTTTATCGTTAATACAGTATCTAAATATTGCCAGTGCAGTATCTAGTATAAGCAGGCCTAGAGGATAATAATATAAGCAGGTTTGGCTAGAAATGTACAGTTTTACAGTCTTTGGCCTTGCAGAATGCACAAAAAAAGCTCCTATGGAGCTACTTTAGGATTTTATCTCAGTATGTGATTGGACCTCAGAACTTTTACTCATCCATCCAAAGCTCAGTGTTCCACATCTTCAGGCTGGATGTACCCTGCAGACATTCCTGTCAAGGGAAATATCCACCAGAAGTTGCCTGCAACCTTGGGAGACCAGTTTGTCCAGTTGTCCCAGTGTCCAATAGCGCTTTATAACCTTTTGCAGGCAGATGTGTACCAATGTCCATCACCACAGCTCCTCCATTTCTGGAATGTATTCATTATGCAACCATCCAGACAGTTCCGTCTGCAATTCCCACCTGATGTTCTTATCTTAGAATGAACCAGACTGCCCACCAGAGACAGCAAGGGTGTCTGTGTGTGTCTGTGTAGGACAAACAAAAAGACCTGCTTGTCTTTCGTGGCTGTCACACTGGGATGGAGTTGGTGTCAGTGAAGCTGTGCTTTGCGTTTGTGACAAAAACAGTGTTGATAGTACACCATTGTTTTGGCCACTGCTGAGTAGTGCTATCACAGCACCTAGGTTTTCATTCCAAACTGCTCCTGCAAAAGCCAGCAGGCTGGGGATAGGCAAAGGCTGTGAGGGGACACAGCTGGGACAGCTGAACCACAGCTGACCAAAGGGATGTCCTGTACCATATGATGTCATGCTCAGCAATAAAAGCTGGGGGAAAGGAGGAAGAAAGGAAGACATTTGTGGTTGTCCTGATTGTTATGGTGCTTGACTTCCCAAATAATCATTGTGGATGCTGGGACCTACCCACCTTTCCTGTAATAGGCTGAACATCTGGCTGCCAATGGGAAGTGGTAAATGAATTCTTTTTGCTTTGTCTGTGTGCAACAGTTTTGCTTTTCTTATTAAAATGTCATTATCTTGATCCATCAGCCTTCTAACTTTCCTGATATTTTTTTCAGATACCACAGCAGGGGGGTGTAGGGCAAATGTCAGGCTGGATTTTTGGTTGCTAGTCAGGCCCAACCCACCACGGTACAACAAAGCTGAATTTTAAGAAGTTACTTAGAAATTATGTTTTAAGGTACCTTACTAAAACTAGTATTAACAGATCTGATTTTTTAATGATGACCTGTTTGGAAGTCCTTGAAAATCAGATCATTCTTAAAGTGCTGCAAGTAAGAATGAGTATATAAAGCCACTTCCATTAGCTGCTAAATTTATTTGTGCACATGGATATTTGATCAGCAGCACCACAAAACAAGGAGTAACATGACAGCAAGATGAGCAAGCTTGGAAGTCTATAAATTACAAAGTTAAAGGCAAGATTATTGCTGGCGACTACCTTTATATTATGTATTTGTGCTCCACTCACTGTAGTAACACAACATGATTTTTCACAGCTTCTGCAGGCGTGTCTCCTTTCAAGTACGTGTAATCATTACCGTGATCTACTTCATCACAGCTACACAGCAGACGTTTTTGCCTCCTTGAGACCTAATTAAACACTTGTGGCATATAGTGAAGATTCTGTTTATCAGTGCTTTACTTTAAGTTTCAAAATTTGGTGGCTGTGCAATTGGTGTAACGAAGTGACAAGTTGGAGTACAGCATGGTTATGACTCTTGTTATTGTGGAGGCAATTAACAGTGGATAGCAAAGGTGCTAATTACTGTAGCTGTTTGAAATGTACCACTTAGTTTCTCGCTTTTGATACGTTTAGAGAAGAGCTTAGATTTTTTTGGGTGTTTGGTAGTGTGGGTTCCGTGCTGTTTTCAGTGGTGCAGGCAGTTTTGTAGCAAATTTGTCCTTGATACCTCTTTACTCATTGCTGTTCCAATTCAGGAATAGACTTTTTTTTCACTGCTGACTTGGTAAGAAGCATTTTTTGGCCAGACTGGGATCACTTTTTATTATGTGTCCAGAAAGAAATAAAGACAACTAAGAGAAAAAAGAAGTAGCCAATTATTTTCTTTTATATTTATACATTCAATAGAAGTTCCTGAGCAGAAAATCATTGGATTGTTGTGTTGGTTTTTCCTGGGATAGAGTTACTATTCATCATAGTAGCAGGTATGGGGATATGTTTTGAATGTATGTTGTAAAAGTCTGATAACTCAGGGACATATTCATTATTGCTGAGCAGAACTTGCATGGTGTCAAGGCCTTTTCTGCTTCTCCTACTGCCTTGCCAGCAAGGAGGATAGGGGGGAAAAGGACTTGTAAGGGGACACAGCCAGGAAAGTTGACCCCAGCTGACCAAAGGGATGCGATGAATGACTGTGGGAAGTGGTGATTGAATTCCTTGTTCTGCTTTGCGTGTGTGTGTGTATTTTTCTTTCCCTATTAAACTGTCTTTATCTCAACCCATGAGTTTTCTCACTTTTACTCTTTTGGTTCTCTCCCCTGTCCAGCTGGGAGCAAGCAGCTGTGTGGTGCTTAGTTACCAGGTGGAGTTAAACCCCGATAATTGTATAAGCTAAAATGAGGATGAGGAAGAATGTCTGTATTACCTCTTCAACACCAGTAAAATAAACAGCAATTGAAGAGAATATCTGATTCTACAATTATACACTGTAATAATGGCAGTCACATGTACCCAAGGATATCAAACCTTACCTAAAACTTCGATGTGGTTTTGAGTAACTTTCCATGACTGTTTTCCAAGGCAACTTCCAGTAACTTCTGTGGGTAAAATACTGCTATGGTGACCTTCCATAATAACGAAGAAACACAGAGAGGCAAACGGGGTGAATTTGTGGACAAGACTTCACTCGGACCTGAAAGTCACAGCAACCTGTTCAGGGCAATATTTGGCTTCCATCTGTTTGAATCTGTTCCTTGAAACTTACAGTTTCCTAATCTGTGGTCAAAATGCTCTTGAAGAGAAAAAGTCGTATTAGAAAACAAATTGGTTTGAACTACTTATGGCCAAATTTACCATTATTGCTTTAAAGACTGTGCAGAATGCTCCTGTAAAAGCTGAAGGATGGAATTGTCGTTATAGCTGTGCCTTGTTGATATCCTGAGAGCTCCCATTGCTTGTTCTGAAATCAGTCAGTATTTCTGTGTGTCAGGATAGGTCACTGTGCTTTCTCTGCCATTAACTGTTGAACTAGACATGCTACTAATTCACAACTTAAAGCAAATGTATTAAGAGGTATGTCTCTCTTCCATTGCTCAGAGAATTTTGTCTTAAAATCTTCTAATTTTTTTTACTGGATTTTAATAGTAAAATTCTAGTGTGACTTTTGTGGTTTTAAAAAGCAACAAGTTACTTCAATCTTGTCTACTTAAACTTTTCTCCTGACTGAAAGCAAATAGTAGAATTTTCCTCAAATAGAAAACCTGGAATTTGCAAAATACTATTAATTTGTTGATACTAAGAAACAAGCCCACTCATCTTATGGATCAAGCAGAGGGCACTGGCTTCCCAAATGCTAATTGAAACAGAAACAATGAGGTAACATTTTGACTTGGACTAATGAAAGTAATCTGGAGGCAGTGGAATGTATTTCTATGGGCTCCTTTAACTTCTCACCCCTGACAGAGAAAGGTAAGCAACATTTTAGTTATTATGTACCACCTGGGGTTAC
>WEKY01039601.1:3810-14217 GCA_013390045.1 Picathartes gymnocephalus
CCATCCCATCCCATCCCATCCCATCCCATCCCATCCCATCCCATCCCATCCCGAGCTCTTCTCCTGGGGCAGGGTGGGATGAGATGCTGGATCCTGGGAAGGCCAGGAGTGCCTGCTCCCACATCCCGGTGTTCCTGCCCTCCATTGCAGATCTGCACCCCATTGCTGCTCCTCAGCCCAAATCCTGAGGGAGGGACCCCCCAAACCCCCCCGGGTCCCCCACCCCAAAGGCCCTGCAGGCCTGGCCACGGGAAAAACCCCTCCTGGAAGACAGAATTTCCACAGTCAAAGTGAGATTTGGCAATGAAATTCCAGCCCCTGCCAACGGAGGATGTTTGGATTCAGCTTTTCCACTAAAAATGCCATTTATCCGACCGGAGTGGCTCGCAGGGAAGGGCTGGACTGGCAGCTCCCCCACCCCAGCAGCTGCTGCAGGGAGGGCAGAGGCAGCTCTGGAGCTCTCAGGTGCTTCACAGTGCCCCATTCCCCACTTCCAGAGCAGAAAGTTCCATCTGAAGGATGGAATTTTACCCGTTTTATTTCGTTTAAATGAACTCATTGCCTGCTCAGGAAGGAAAAAAGGTGACATTTCACAATGGGAACCAAACAGAGCAATATCATCAACATGTGGGGTTAGGGTTGGTGGGAGCTGGGCTCAGCTGCCTCCTGAGCTGGGTTTTGGGCTCAGTTTTACCTAAAATAGCTCAGCTTGGATGAACTTTAGCAAATATCAGCTCCCTGGGGATGCCACAGGTCAAAAATGAGGTGCAAGAACTCCGCCATCCCAGAGTTTCAGCTGTGCCTGAGCTGCCCTGGCCCCTCCTGTCCTGCCAGGGCTGTCCCAGGGCCACCTTCCCACACCAGATCCCCAAATCCCTGCTTTGGCACAGCCTCCAGCCCAGGCAATCGATGCTGATGGATAAAACGGATGTGTTAATTATTACAGGAATTCCTTCTGTTCCAGGGAGTGACCCTTGGGGGTTTGCTGCTCTCAGACCCTCCCGGGTGCCTGTGCTGGATCCCTCCCCTCACTCAGCCACAGAAAAGCCTGGAGGCCCCTCAGGTTTTAAAGGAGTTGAAGGTTTTAGATGAGCTTCGACTCCAGCCCAGGCCAGGAATTCTGATTCCACAATAACCCAGGAATTCTGATTCCACCCAGTGTGTGAGCGCAGAGCGAGCCTGGAGGAATGTGGGATGGATGGGCCGGGATTGACATCCCAGAGCTCCCCTGGGGGCCGATCCAGCCCCCTGTGGGATGAGGGAGCTGCTCCTCACTGAGCAGCTCTGGGGCCCTGCTCAGCCGAGTTCCACCACGGAGCTCCAGCAGCATCCCAGGGAACGGCCGGAGCTGGGCCAGGGGGATTTGGGATGGATTTTGGGAAAGGTTCTTCCCCCAGAGGGTGCTGGGCACTGCCCAGGCTCCCCAGGGAATGGGCACATTCCCGAGGCTGCCGGAGCTCCAGGAGCCTTTGGACACCCAGGGGTGCACAGGGTGGGATTGCTGGGGGGTCTGGGCAGGGCCAGGGGTGGGGCTGGGTGATCCCTGTGGATCCTTCCCAGCTCCGGATATCCCAGGGTTCCATAAGCCCTGCTCCGTGTGCTGCGTGTGAGCCTGCCAGAGGAGCTGGAGGAAAACACACGGAGCCTCTGCCCTCTCCCAGCTTCTCCCTGTGACAAAACCCATCCCTAGGGAAGGGGGCAGGAACGAGGGCAGGGAATAAATGCTGTTCCCAAAAACTCTGCGTTCCTGAGCAGCCTCTGGGCCAAAGGCCCCTCTTGGCTTCACCACCCCCAGCTGAGTTATCCCTTCTGCTTTCCAACCCCTCCCCGCTCATTCCTTTCCCATTCCTGGGTGCACCCCACACTCTGGCTATACTGGTTTGTACTGGGCAGAGAGGGTGATCCCAGCACTGGGAATACTGGTGTCCCAACCCACCTTTTGCTGAGCAAGGAGCAAAAACAGGAAATCCCAGGAAAGTTCCCCGAAGAGGCAGAGGGAGGATGAAGTGAGCAGGAGTGGCTGCACCTCACTGAGGCCTTTCAGGACCTCAGGGGCTTAAAAAAACATGGAAAAGTGACTTTTCCATGGGCAGAGAAGGAAAGAACAAGGGAGGATGGATTTAGACTGAAAGATGGGAGATTTAAGTTGGATTTTGGGAAGGAATTCCGCCCTGGGAGGGTGGGAAAGGGCTGGGATGGAATTCCCAGAGCAGCTGGAATGTCCCAGGCCAGGCTGGACGGGGCTGGGAGCAGCCTGGGACAGTGGGAGGGGTCCCTGCCGTGGCAGGGGTGGCACTGGGGGGGCTTTGAGGTCCCTTCCAGCCCAAACCAGGCTGGATCCCATGGTTTGTAACCCCGAGGCGCTGCAGGGTCCCCTGGAATTGGTGACATCCCAGCACTGATTTCCAGCCCCAAAGCTGCACAAGCCCTCGTGGAGAACAATTCCAGCAGTCCCAGGAAAAGCTTCCCGTGCCACTTTCCCCTCAGCTTGGCTCCAGGATCAATGTTTGGAATTCTTCCTGCCATTTCCCAGGCCAGCATTAGGTGTTCCCGTTATCCCCCAGAAGCGCCACGTTACTGCATCCGGAAAAGCAGAGGGAAATGATTCGGAATTCCTGATTATTTGTCCTGTGCAGTTTTTCTGGGAAGAGCTCCCTGGGGGGTCAGAGCACCGTGGGATGTCAAAGAGAAAAGGAACCCCCGGGGAGGGAGGGGTTGAGGGATTTGTGGTGTTCCTGTGGAAAGGTCTCATCCCAGTCCCTTCCCATCCATCCCTGTGGCAAACCCGGGGGTCCCCATTTCCCAGAGATAAATAAGAAGGCAGGAAATGCTGCACGGATCTTTGGGAGCAGCCATAGGGAAAATAACCGGTCCTGCTTTTTGTGGGAGGATGGAGGGGGAGTTCCGGAGGGTGATCCATGACCTGGCAGATTCCCAGCTCTGGTTCCTGCTCTTCTGGAGCCGCCTGACTCCCATCAGCTCCTGGCACCAGGGAATTGATGGTGGCAAAGGGAAGAAGGAAGATGGGAATGTGTTCATTCCCGGATTTTACAGCTGGTACCAGGGCATGGGAACAAATCCTTCCTTGGAGCATCTTGTTCCCAAAAGTAAGGACTAAATTAAAAAAAAAAAAAAAAAATTAAGAAGCTGCTAAATCCTCAAATTCCTGCAGGAGGGAAGTGCCCAAAAGAAGGGAGCAGGGATCAGGAAGGGATTAATGGGAGCATTTCCAGTCAAGCTTTCCCAGTTCTCAAGGGAGCTTTTACACCTCCAGGGAAATTGTTTTAAAATATCAACTCCAGGGAGGAAATAGCCTTGGGAAGGGAAAAGTCTGGGAGGAAATTGTGGAGAATCATCCAGCCCATTACCCACAGCTCAGGGAAGCTCCGTGTGCTCATCCAGCCACATCCAAGGGCTGGGAAAGGAGGAGAGAGGGGGAGAGAGGAATTCTGTACATAAATACATCCAATATTTTGTGGGGGAAATAGAGAGAGGAAACAAAACAGACCAGGAAACCTCATCCATGTGCCTTTTATACCTGGAGCAAACCCCTTTTCCTCGGAGTGGGGAGAGAATGGATCCAAAGATTCCCAGGAACACTCGGGATATTCCTTCAGGGAATGTCTCTTCAGGAAAACAAATCCTGACCAAGATCCTTGTGCCAGGCAGAGCCAGTCCAAACATCCCTGGCGGAAGGAGGAACCTTTTCCTGCTGCAGTTTCCTTCCTCCAGGGCTTTTTCCATCCGGGAGCTCCCTTCCTTTTGCCTTCCCATGGGATCCCACGAAAGAAAAAAGCAGGGATTTTGAATAATAAAAGAAATTCCTTGTCGGCCATCAGAGGAGGCAAAGGGCTGGAGAATACAGGAAATATACATTAAAGGTATAAATACATTAAAGGGAAGTGGAAAAAAGGACGGATTTCGATGGGGTACTGGGAAGGAATTCTTCCCTGGGAGAGTGGGAAGGGTTATTCCAGTGGTGCCCCTGGATCCCTGGCAGTGCCCGAGGCCGGGCTGGACCAGGTTTGGAGCAGCCTGGGACAGTGGGAGGGGTCCCTGCCATGGCAGGGCTGGCACCGGGGGGGCTTTGAGGTTCTGTTCAAACCAAACCATTCCACAATTCCATGGAAAAGGTCCTGAAGGCTGGGATGGGAGAGGGAACAGCTCCCGGGGGCTGGGTCCTGGCAGGAGAGAGGCCAGGACTGACCTCAGCCAGGTCCTGGATGTTGTCCCAGCCTGGGATCTGGGGAAACTGAGGCAATGGGAGGGGTTCTTTCCCATCTTTTCCCAATGTCCTTTCCCTGTGTCCCAGGGCCAGATCCAGCAGGGACTGAGCAGAGCCCTGTGAGCCCAGGGGGGCTGCAGCTGATCCTGGATCCCCCCCAGGCTGGGTGAGCTGGGAATGGGAATCTCCCGCTGCTCCTCCAGGTGCCATCCCAGGATCACCGAGGCTGGAAAAGGTCTCCAACCTTGGACCAAATCCCACCACTCCCACTAAAAACTCATCCCTGCTTTTAACCTGGGCCCCCAACCCTGGATCCATGGGATGGGAGCCAGGAATCCCCAGGTTTCTCAGGAACCCCCAAATTTCTCAGGAACTGCAGAGGCATCTGGGGGGGGTCACAGATCCTGGAAACGCTGAGTCTGGAAAAGCCCTTGGAGCCCACACTGGCTGCAATCCCGACCCAGAACAGCCTGTACAGGGAATTTTGGCCGGATACAGACCCGGACACGCCCTGGCTGCGCCAGCTCAGCCCCTTCTCTCCTCCCTGCACAGCTCCAGAGGCATTCCCAGGCTTCTCATCCCTGGAAAAAACAGCCTGAAACTGCCCTGAAATCCAAGAAAAACCCGAATTTCCTCTGCTGGCAGCAGGAGCAGAATCCAGCCTGAAACATTCCAACTTTCCCGGTGTTGTTTGGGGTTTTTTTTTTATAAAAATCAATGTCATTTGCAATTATATAACTGCGAAAAAGCAGCTGAAAATCTTCGGGATGGAGCTTCTATTTTATCCAACCTTTTCTCCATTAATCTTCCCACACAACTGCTGTCACCGTTAGGCTGCCAAAGGAAAATTCTTTGGATCCTTTGGCTTTGGCAGCTCTGCAGGTGGCACTTACCTGCCTCTGCTTCCAGCCTGTCCTGCTTGCCTGCATCCCTGTGGATGCTCCCTGTGCCTCAGGTGACAGGGATATCCATGGGACAGACCTTCGGCACCCACCCTGGGGCCTCCAGTCCTGGAAATCCACAGGAAGGAGGTGAAAATTCCCAAATTCTCCCACAGCAGCTGCTGGGGAGTGGAGAGTTCACGGCCACCTGGGATTCCCGCGCTGGGAATTGCCGGAATGAGCCCGTGCTGGAGCGGCTGGAATTGCTGGCAGCGTTCCCACGGAATCTGCAAGGAGCTGGAGCAGCTTTGGGGCTGTCAGATTTGATCCTTTGAAGGCATTTTTGACAGGAATTGAAGCTTTTTTTTGATGGAGAGGGGGAGGTTTTGCCGTGTGCGGAAAGGGGCTGCTTCCCTGGGGAAGGAGCACTGAATTCTCCCGCATTTCTGCAAAGTCTGGGAGCCTCCCAAGCCCTCAGAGGGAGCAGGGTGAGGTCAGAGCTGCTCGTGCTTTCAGCCCCATCCCCCAGGTGCGCGGGGGATTTTTACAATCATTGCATTTATTGATTTCCTCCAAGGTGACCCCCGCGCTCGGCCGGAGCCTCTGGAGCGGGAGCAGGGATGAGCCGGAGTGGGAATGTGGCACAGGGACCTTCCCAAACCTCAGGGGGCCCCTCGTGTTCCCAAAGCCCCCAGCTGGAGGTGACCTTCCTGCTGTCGCCTCTGGACCCAGCTCCATCCCTGGCCCTGCATCCCTGGCAGTGTCCCAGGCCGGGGTTAATTCCCCTCCCAACCCAAACCATTCCGGGATTCCCCACACGGAGCCAATTACTCCAACCCCGAGATGGGAATTTTTGCAGCAGCAAATTCCCCTGCTGTTCCTGCGCCACAAATCCCAGGAACAGATGGATTTGGGAATGGGGAGGTTTCAGTGGCAGATCCAGGGACTGCTCCAGGGCTCTTCAATCCCAAAAATTCCAGCCCAAACCT
This sequence comes from Picathartes gymnocephalus, assembly GCA_013390045.1. Lineage (NCBI taxonomy): Eukaryota > Metazoa > Chordata > Aves > Passeriformes > Picathartidae > Picathartes > Picathartes gymnocephalus. The sequence continues at coordinate 9,906 of WEKY01039601.1, forward strand.
CCATGTGGAGATTCCAGGAGTTCCATATTTGTTTTCCAGCAGATTCAGGGAATAAGGGAACTTCCAAACACGGTCCTGGTGCTGTGGGATCAGAGGCTGATGTGGAGGTGACCCTTTCCTTTTATCCTTCAGGATCTGAAACCTCGTTTTCCCACTTCCCTCCTGCTGCCATAAAAACCAGGGATGTGGCAGCCTCTTGGATTTGAAACATCTCCAGGTTTGAGGAGAAAGGGCTTTTTCCCTTTTCCCCATCTGCCTGCCAGGAGAGCCTTCAAATTCCTCAGGAACACAAGGGATAAATCTTAACTTAAGGAATGGCTCCCTGAACCTGGTTTGGAAGCCAGAGCCCCTGGGAGAGAGAGAATTTTCCATCCTCTCCAGCATCCAAACACAGAGCAGTTTTTCTCTGGATTTGCCAGGTCCACTGAATTTGATGGGAGGGAAAAGGGTTCAGGAAGGGAGGAATTAGCAGGGAATTGTCTCCAGGCACAGCGGGGGACATGGAATATTCAGCAGAACCCTCCCAGGTGTGCCAGGGTGACCCACGGGCTCCTGTGCTGGGCCCTGTGCCCTGGGAAGCTCCAGGCTCCCCTTTTCCAGGTGCTGTTCCTGCTGGGAATGTGAGCTTTGGGGGCAGGGGAGGCGCAGAGGAGCCTCCAGCCCACTCCAGCCTCATTCCCGTGGGGTATCCATGATTATCCCCCCAAGCCAGGGAGTTTCTCACTGTCACATCTCACTGCCAGATCCAGAGGTGATGCCCAGTCCTAAATAAAGGTCTAATCCTAAATGCCCGTGCAGGAGGTGCCTAAATCCCAGAGGAAGCTGTAGGTGATGCCTAATCCCAAAAAAAACCTGTAGGTGATGTCTAATCCCAAAAAAACCTGTAGGTGATGCCTAATCCTAAATGAAGGTGATGCCCAATCCCACATAAAGGCGCAGGAGGTGCCCAATCCCACATGGATCAGCTCCCATCCACATCTCAGGGCCAAAGCCCCGAACGAGCCAGGGCTGAACAGCAAAATGAGCTCAGGAGGTTTTTCCTTCCTGAGATTCTTTTCTAATTAAAGTCGGACATCTTCAGTGGTGCCACGCATGGAGCAGGAAAAGCCTGGGAGTAGGAAAAGCTTTGGAGCAGGAAAAGCTTTGGAGTAGGAAGAGCCTTGGAGTAGGAAAAGCCTTGGAGCAGGAAAAGCCTTGGAGCAGGAAAAGCCTTGGAGTAGGAAAAGCCTGGGAGCAGGAAAAGCCTTGGAGCAGGAAAAGCTTTGGAGTAGGAAAAGCTTTGGAGTAGGAAGAGCCTTGGAGCAGGAAAAGCCTTGGAGTAGGAAAAGCCTTGGAGCAGGAAAAGCCTTGGAGTAGGAAAAGCCTGGGAGCAGGAAAAGCCTTGGAGCAGGAAAAGCTTTGGAGTAGGAAAAGCTTTGGAGTAGGAAGAGCCTTGGAGCAGGAAAAGACTTGGAGCAGAAAAAGCCTTGGAGCAGGAGAAGCTTTGGAGCAGGAAAAGCTTTGGAGTAGGAAAAGCCTTGGAGTAGGAAAAGCCTTGGAGCAGGAAAAGCCTTGGAGCAGGAGAAGCCTTGGAGCAGGAAAAGCCTTGGAGCTTGGCCGAACTCCCCAGGGAAGCAGGAGCAGGATCGTTCTGCTCCCTCCCTGCAGCCCCTCCGCGGCCAGACCAGGGGCTCCCCCAGCCAGGAGCTCCCAGTGAATTCCAGCCCTTCAGGAACTGGGAAAAAAGGAAAATAGTCAGGAACAGAGAAGCCCAAACGCCCTGAAGTTTAGAGGTTCAGGGAAAAAATTGGAATGATCATCCATGTGTCTGAGAGCCAGAAAAGAGATAACATTCAACATTCTATATTCCATATTTGATATTCCATATTCGATATTCAATATTCGATATTCAATATTTGATATTCAATATTCAACATTCAATATTCAACATTCGATATTCAACAGTCGATATTCAATATTCGATATTCAATAGTCCATATTCGATATTCAATATTTGATATTCGATATTTGATATTCGATATTCAATATCCGATATTCTATATTCGATATTCGATATTCAATAGTCCATATTCGATATTCAGTATTTGATATTCGATATTTGATATTCGATATTCGATAGCCAATATTCGATATTCAATATTTGATATACGATATTCAACATTCAACATTCGGTGTTCAAATCTCCCTTCTCCTCCCGAAGAGATGGATTCATTTCCCAGCCCCTGGATGTGTCCCATGGATCCCCTCCTTCCCTGCGCATTCAGGGCTCCTTTAAAGCTGTTTTTTCCCTTTTCCCCTTGGGCTGCCTGGATCCAGGATAATTCCAGCAGGGCCGGGGAAGGGCAGGAGTGCCCCAGAAGCTCCGGGATTGGGCACCCAGCACCTGACCTGGCTGTGTCCCTTCACTGTCACTCGGGATGGAGGGACAGGACACAGGGAATGGCTCCCACGGCCAGAGGGCAGCGATGGATGGGATTTGGGAAGGAATTCCTGGCTGGGAGGGGCTGGGGTGGAATTCCCAGATTTGCTGTGGCTGCCCCTGGATCCCTGGCAGTGCCCAAGGCCAGGCTGGACACTGGGGCTGGAGCAGCCTGGGACAGTGGGAGTGGGCTGGCACTGGGGGGGTCACCCAACCCAAACCATTCCAAGAGTTTTTTTAACCCCTGGATGAGTTTGGGGCCCCCCAGGGATGGGGTGGGGGGCTCCTGGGCAGCCCTGTGGCCACCAAAATCCACGGAGGGCGCTGGAGCAGGAGCTGGGCTGTGCCCAGCTGCAGGGAAATGGCAGGTCCGGGATGCCCCATTCCTGATGGCAACAGAGGACTGCGATGGGAAGGGGCCACAAGAACCTGGCTGTTTAATTTGCTCCGAAGAATTCCTGTTCAAATCTGTCCTTCCCAAATCCAGAGGTGTTTTCATTTGTTTCATTTTTCTCCCCTCTTCTCTTCAGCAGTGAAATGGAAAACAAGGGGGGGGGGGGGAAAAGGAGATAACTGGGAGGATGCCAGCTGTGAGATTAAAATAGATCCAAATCCTTCCTCTTCCCTACCTGCAGAAGGAAAAAAAAAAAAAAAGGAGATATTTAAATCTCTTTCTCTCTAAACACGTTTATTTATGGATTAGCATTTTATTCCTTCAAGGAAGCCCGGGAATAATGGCTCTGCCAGGAAATGCCAATTAAAGCAGACCCCATTAATTAAAGGCCACGTGACAGCCCTGTCATGTGTGGCATGGAACAGGACCTTAAATCCACAGCTGATTCCCAAATTAAGCCCCTGGAGCAGCCACATGTCCCCTCCAAAAACCAGTAGGAAGGAGGATGAACTCCTTTGGGATGTGCAGGGATGGGGGACCCCCCCAGGGGCAGGTCCCCAGCCCAGGCAGGACCTGGCTCCTCCTGAAATCTTCCCAATTAATCCTTCTGTGCAACCCTGGAAAATCCCATCTCACTGGCCTTGCCCGCGCTGTGATTCCCAGTGCAATTCCCAAAGGAGCAGCAGTCTCGCCTCACTCGGGCATTTGTTTGATCTGTCCCAGGTTTTATCCTTTAAACACACACAAGGCCCTGGAGATGAGATATCCAAAGTTTCCCTATTTTGTTTGTTTGTTTTTTTTGGAGCAGAGTTGTGCAATCCGAACGTTTTCGCTCCTCTGGTGCTGCCAGGGTGAAGCAGCAGATCCACAAAGCCTGGCATTATTTACGTGCTCCCGATATTTTGGTGTGGATGGAATATTTCACCTCCCTGCCTTCAAAACAAACAGCCCCGAACCACTGCAGCCCCCAAAATTCCCTCAGTTCCGTGGGAGAATCCCCCAGCTGGAAGCCCAAGCATTTCTTTAATTTATTTGCGTGGAAAATAAAACAAACGCAAGGAAAACATCCCGAAACAACCCCCTGTGGGTGTCTGTGGGGGTTCCCCAAAGCTCAGCTGCCCTGAGGCGGCTCTGGGTGGGGTTGTCACGCCAGGGCTGGAATTAGGGCCGACTGGTGGCTTCCATGGAAACCCCAATTTCCAGGTGCTCCGTGGCTTTCTGCTTCCAGCAGGAATTGTCGCCGAGGGCTTGGGCAGAGCAGAGAATCTTCCCGGAAGGTCTGGGGGCTGCGGAAAACGTTTTTGGCTCATTCTGCCCCGACCCCCTGGGCTGTGGGGTCACACCTGTCCCAGGGCTGTGGGGTCACACCTGTCCTTAGGAGGGGCTGGGGGGTCACACCTGTCCCAGGCCCTGTGGGGTCACACCTGTCCTTAGGAACTGTGGGGTCACACTTGTCCCAGGGGCTGGGGGGTCACACCTGTCCTTAGGAGGGGCTGGGG
>WEKY01039601.1:30010-47693 GCA_013390045.1 Picathartes gymnocephalus
TCCTTCTCTTTCTCTTTCTCTTTCTCTTTCTATTTCTCTTTCTCTTTCTCTTTCTCTTTCTCTTCTCTTTCTCTTTCTCTTTCTCTTTCTCTTTCTCTTTCTCTTTCTCTTTCTCTCTTTCTCTCTTTCTTTCTCTCTCTTTCTCTCTCTTTCTCTTTTTTTCTCCTTTCCCATTCCCTTTCCCCTTCTCCTTCCCCTTTCCCCTTCCCCTTTCCCCTTCCCCAGAATCTCCTCTGCCTCAGATTTTTCCAAGCACCGGACACTTTCCGTCCCTTTCCTGCTCGTGCCCATCTGGCTTTGCTTTTTTTTGTGCCAAATTCATTGTGTTGAAATCATTCCAGTGGATCCAAGGCCCTTGGATAGGGGAGCCGTTGGGGGCAGGTGGAAACAAAGCTCCAGTGTGGGAGATTCCCTGAATTCCTCGGTGTCCTGAGGACGCTGCTGGCAGCTGCTCGCCCAGGATCCAGCTCAGCTCCTGGTGTTTCCCTCTTTTGGGGGATTTCTGCCTGTGGGATGAGCAGGGCTTTGGAACCCTCGTGTTTGTGTGCTAGCATCCATATTCCTGGTTTTCCAAGGGCCTTTCCCTCATGGAATCAATGTTCAGCTTTCACTTGGCACAGGAGGGAATTCCTGCTCACCAGGATTTGATCCTCCCCAAATGAAACCATCGTGAGCAGTTAATTGGTGACAGGGAGAAATTCCAGGTCCCTTTTCCCTGCCCCATCTCCCCTTCCCAAGGCTTGGCGCAGTTTTCTTTGGAATGACTCCTGGATTTGGCGTCTGCCACATCCTGCAGAGGATAATCCAGTGTGGGAAGGAGGTGCCTTGACATCAGTGGAGCTGCTGGGGCTTTCCACAGGCTGGGAATTGGTGTGGGATCGGCTCCCGGTGGGATCAGCTCCCTGTGGAATTCCCTGTGTGCCTCCAGAGAGGGGAATGTGACGCCGATGGGTTCAGCAGCCCCAAAGCCTGAGGGCTGGCTGAACTTTGATAAAAAAATAATCATTTTGAGATGGTTGAAGACTTTTTTTAGCTGTTTGTGTTTGGCCTCTGGCCTGGGCACTGCTTCAGATGAAATTTCCAAGCTTTCCTTGATGGATTTAAGGATTTAGATTAAAAGGAGATCAGAGATTTTCACATATCCTCAGTGTTGGCTTTAAACATCCAGCCCTGGGGCATCCCAGAGCCCAGGGGGGAACGAAATCCTGGGATAATCTTGCGATGGCCCCATCTCAAATCCTGGTTCAGTTTTGGGCTCCTCCCAGCAAGAAGGACCTGGAGGGGCTGGAGCGTGTCCAGGGCAGGGAATGGAGCTGGGAAAGGGGCTGGAGAATTCCTGAGGGAGCTGGGCAAGGGGCTCAGCCTGGAGCAAAGGAGGCTCAGGGGGGACCTTGTGGCTCTGCACAACTCCCTGCCAGGAGGGGCAGTGAGGGGGGTCGGGCTCTGGGAACAGGGAACAGGGACAGGAGGAGAGGGAACGGCCTCAGGCTGGGCCAGGGCAGGCTCAGCTTGGACAGCAGCAGGAATTTCCCCACGGAAAGGAAGGTCAGGCATTGGAACTGCCTGGGGAGGTTTGGAGTTCCCATCCCTGGAGGTGTCCCAGGAATTCCTGGAGGTGGCACTCAGGGCTCCGGGCTGGGGATGAGGTGGGCACTGGGCACAGCTTGACCTCGATGGCCCTGAGGAGATTTTCCAGCCTCAGAGATCCTGGGATTCTGGATTGGGAAATGGAGTCGGTAGGGAAGGGAAGCCGCGTGGGTTTGAGGAGCTTGGGCACTGCCAGGGATCCAGGGGCAGCCACAGCTGCTCTGGGCACCCTGTGCCAGGGCCTGCCCACCCTCACAGGGAACAATTCCTGCCCAATATCCCATCCATCCCTGCCCTCTGGCAGTGGGAAGCCATTCCCTGTGTCCTGTCCCTCCAGCCCTTGTCCCCAATCCCTCTCCAGCTCTCCTGGAGCCCCTTTGGGCCCTGGAAGGGGCTCTGAGCTCTCCCTGGAGCTTCTCCTCTCCAGCTGAAGATTCCCAGCTCTCCCAGCCTGGCTCCAGCCCCTCTGATCCTTTGTTTTCCCAGGCACAGGAGCCTGAACCACTTCCCATGGAAAATCCTGCAGTTTATTTTGCTTCCCCTCCACTTTTTGAAGTGATTTTGCTCCTTTGCCCTCCGCTCCCTCCCTGCCTTGGGAAGGGGCAGCTCCAGGGGGGATGACGGTGGCCCCACGCGCTCGGTGCTGACCCTGGCAGCTCCTGTGGCCACTCAGGTGACTCAGGGGCCGGGGGGGCTTTGGGGATTCCAAAGGCCGGTGCTGACGGGGGTGGCAGTGCCGTGGCCGGGGCCTCGCCTCCCGTTTTGCCATCTGAGGGATCAGAGCCTGCTGTCACCTCGGGGACTGCCACCAGAGAGCTCCGGCTGCTCCGGGAACAGGGGCGGAGAGCCCTCGCACGGACGTTTCCCAGCAACTGAACAGGAGCAGGAAAATCCAGAGGAAGTCCTCGGTGTGTGGCAGCCTGTGCGGTTCAGACGCCGTCGGGAGCCATCAGTGCTCCTTCGTGTTGGTGACATTGGATTTTTCATCCTCGTTCCTCCGGGCTGCCAAAGGCAATTCCCTTCTGATGGGAGAATCCAGGCTCCTGTCTGCCTGCGGGAATGCCAGGGGGTGGGATCCAGCCCTGCTGGGGTTACACCCAGGGCTCGTTGGCCAATTCCTGTTTCCTGACATTTTAAATCCAAAAAAGCAGCGGAGGAATGCTGGGAGGAGCGGAGCCGCTGCTGCTGAGGCTGAAGCTCCTGGATGAGGCTGTGCTGCTGCTGATTCTTTGGGAGAATCTGGGATGAGCCGTGGGGTGCTTTGTGCTCTGCCTCTGGAGTAGATAGTGTGGGATTCCCTCTGGGTGTCCTTGCTGCAGGAACTGGTGTGGTTTTAGTGCTTTCGGGTGGTTTTTCCAGCATTGCAGCAGCAGCAGCGTGAAGAGCCCTGCGGGAGGGCTTTGGGTGGGCTGTCCGTGCTCTGCAGGGTTTGGGGGGCTGGAGGCTGCAGGACCTGGCTCAAAGTGGGGCAAACCCAGCTCAAACCTCACAGGAACAAATCCTGTCAAAGCCAGTCCTGCTGGACGGGATCCAGGAACTTGGGAAGCCAAATTGCTCAGGCTGTGGTGGAGCAGGAGAAGGGTTTCGTGGACTTCAGCGCTGGGTCAGCAGAGCTTGGCAGGCTCTTGGGGTGCAGCAGGGGAAGGGATCCCACCCAGGCCTGGCTGGGGTGACCAGGTGGGGATTTGCCGATGGGATTTTTGTTCTTTCTGTCTGGATTTGCTGTTGGGCCTCGGGATGGAGGAGCTGGGCTTGGGCTCCTCCTGCGTGTGAGCCTGGCTCCAAGTCCCACTGCCCAGGGATGGGGTGGCAGCAGGGGCAGAGCAGCTAGGAAACTGTTCCAAGGACTTTCCCAAGGGTGGATGGACCGGGCTGGGCTTGGCTGGTGCTTAGGTGGGGTTTGGATGGGGTTGGGTGGGGTCTGGATGGGTTTGGATGGGGTTAGGATGAAGTTTGGGGTTTGGATGGGTTTGGATGGGTTTGCACGGGGTTAGGATGAAATTTGGGGTTTGCATGGGTTTGGATGGGGTTAGGATGAAGTTTGGGGTTTGGGTGGGGTTTGGATGGGCTTAGGATGGGTTTGGATGGGGTTAGGATGAAGTTTGGGGTTTGGATGGGGTTTGGATGGGGTTAGGATGAAGTTTGGGCTTTGGATGGGTTTTGGATGGGGTTAGGATGAAGTTTGGGCTTTGGGTGGGGTTTGGATGGGCTCCTTGGGTGGTTCCCATCTCCTGGCCCTCCCTGGCCATGGCAGGGGGACTTTGGGACAGGCTGGGCCCCCCTGCCTGCGACAGAGCAAAACCAAGAGCAGGGACTGCGTGAAAGAATTTGCAAAGAGAAATAAAACCACAGAACCAGTAAGGCTGGGAAAGATTTCCAGGATCAAGTGCAGCCTTCATCCAGTTCCTCAGATTCCTGGAATGGCTTTGCTGGGATAACAGGGCTCCAGAGGAGCAGCTGGCACCGGTGAATCCCGGTGGCACATCGGGGTGACCTTGCCCACGTCTGTTTTTCCTCCTCCTGCTCTCCCTTCTCCCTCCCTGCTGGGCTCAGCTCCTGAGTCTCCATCTCCCCGTGAGCACAGCTGCGAAACAGCTGGAAATCCACCACGTCCTGATGGATTTGGAGGAGGGAATATCCAATCTGCGAGGGAAAAGGGCTTTTTTTTTTCATTGCTGGGGGTATTTTTTGCTCCAGTTTAATGGCATTAGCGCTGGAGGTTTGGGGCCAGCTGTTCCCTCGGCAGACAGGCAGGAAAACATTCCAGCGTTCCACTCCTGCTGCTTTCATCTTGTAATGAGCTTGTCAGCAATTAGCAGCTCTTGGAACGGGCAGGGAGTGACAACGCCACGAGCTCAGCTCCCAAAACCTGCATTTTTAATGGCACTTGTGTTGAAAAGGGGCTGGAACGTGGGTGGTTCCAGGACTGATGTGCAGGGAGCACCCGTGCTCTGCCTCGCGGCGTTTCCCTGGCGTTTGTGGATGGTTTGGCCGAGTTTGGGTTTATGATACACGGATATTCTTGGGGGGTTTATAGGATATCATCAGGGGATTCATGGGGATATTCTTTGGGGATTTATAGGGATACCCTCTGGGGATTTTGTAAAGTTTTTTAACACTTCTAGCCTGGAGTTTTCACTTCTCACGGGCAGGAGGGGAGTTCACTGAAGATCTTAGGTCCGTAAAGTCTCTTTCCAAGCCACACCTAAGGAAGCATGGATGGCACAGCCAGTCCTGGGAGAATGGGAATTTCTGCAGCGTTGGGAGGGCTGGGGGTGTTTTTTGGGGCAAAAAGGAGGGGTATTGCATGTCCACGTTGTTGCTTTAGAGCCTGGGTTTTTCCCAGTTCTTTCCAGGTGGAAACAAATCCAGGATAGGTTTGAAACCCCCGAACAGGTGTGGGGAAAGGCTGCCCTGACGTCTTGGCATCCGTGCTGATTTCCAGCCCCGGAGAAGGCTCGCAGTGCATTTTTGTTGTTATTTTTGAAGGCACCGGGCAGAGGAGATCCCTGAGCTTTTCCCTGCAGTTTTCCCCCGGAGCCGTTCCAGAGCTGCGGCTCTGCCCTGGCTTTTGTAGCTGGATGAGTAAAGCTGAGCTCAAGGTCGGGGCTTGGGCTGGGAGGAGGCTTTGAGGGATTTGTCTCTCCGAGGTTTGGATGTGGAGGTGGCCAGGCAGGTCTGGGAGCTGCTCCTGGTCCTCCCAACCCTTCCCATGGGATTTGCTCTCCTGCCTGAGGCTGGGCGGGATTGGATCGATATTCCGGAATCATGGAATTGTTCAGGTTGGAAAAGCCCTCTGAGCCCATGGAACCCAACCATCCCCAGCACTGCCAGGGCCACCCCGACCACGTCCCCAAGTGCCACATCCACAGGGATTCCAGATCCCCCCAGGGATGGGAACTCCACCCTTGTCCGGCGCTTTCAGGGAAGAAATTTTCTGGGATATCCACGCTAAACCCTGGATGGGGCTGTTTGCCCTGGCCCAGCCTGAGGCCGTTCCCTCTCCTCCTGTCCCTGTTCCCTGGCAGCAGAGCCTGAATTTCCTCACTGCCCCTCCTGGCAGGGAGTTGTGCAGAGCCACAAGGTCCCCCCTGAGCCCCCTCTGCTCCTGGACAAACATTCCCAGCTCCCTCAGCCTCTCCTGGGACTCCAGTCCCTTCCCAGCTCTGTTCCCTTCCCTGGAAAGCCACAGATGGTCCCATTCCTGGGGACACTCCCACGCTCCCTGTGTGCCCTGCCGGGGCTTTGGGGTGCTGGGGACGGGGACAGAGGGGACATCGCTGCCCCTGCCTCACACCGGGACCGGCCTGAGCTCATCCAGCTTTTCCTTGCTTCCCTCGGCACCCCGAGCACGAATCCTGCTGCAGATTCCTCAAGGTTTGGACCCCCAGCTCAGCCAAAACCTGAGGAAATTGGGGATGTGGTTCCAGGCTGAGGTGTTCCCCCCACCAGGAGCCTTTCTAAAAAGAGTCCCTTCCTTAAAAAACCAGAGGGAAATGGAGCTGGAGATGGGAGCGTGGCTCCTGCCCAGAGTTTCTGTCACTCCCTGCTGCCGTTGAGCTCCATCCATCTTCCCTTCCCAAACCCATCCAGCTGCTATGCCCGGAACACTCTGAGACAATTAATCCTCGGGAAGGCAAAAAAAAAAAAAAAAAAAAAAAAAAAGAAAAATCAGTTGAAAAATTTGTCCTGTGGGAATGTCCTGAGGGAAGAATAAATCCCGGAATAAATGAGGCTGAGTTCTGCCAGCTGGTGGAATTTCTCCTCCATGACCGTGGCCACTGAGGGGACCCTGGGGCCGCCGAGGCTCTGCAGATGCCGCTCCGTGCTGTCCAAGTCCTGTGCCGTTATCCCTGGTTTTGGCAGGGAATTGCTGCTCCTTCCCTGCCTCCCTGGAAGTTAATGAGCATTAAATGAGGCTGGCCTGGTGTCGGTAACGAGCTCTGCCTGCAGAGCACTCGCTCCAGGCGCTGCAGCCCCCGAGCTTTGCTGGTGTCACATCCCAAAATCAGGGATTTGCACGGAAGTGTTGTCCAGGGGCTCTGCTCCTCTGGAGCTGCAGCCGGGGGTGGGCGAGGGGAAACGTTCCCTGTCTGGGCCATGCTGCACGGAAACTTCGGGATTTTGGCCCAAAATCTGTTTGGCAAGGTCAGGCCGAGGCCCGGTGGGTTCATTTCCCATCCCAGAGGGGTTTTTATTCTGGGATGTGTATCCCTACCCCAGCCAAGGGAGGATTTCTCTGGAAGTGAAGCCTCTCAGCAGGAATCCTTCAGTGGCTGCTGCCCCTTTTACTCCCAGGAACTCCTGGGGACATCGCAGGCACATCCCAGGAAGTGCCATCCCTGGGAAGCTGCAGGTTCTGGATCATTATTTCCTTTTTCATCCCCTTCTCCCGTTCCCTTCCTGCAATCCCTGCTGCTGTCCCAGAATCCTGGGATGCTCTGGGATGGGAGCTCCAAGCCCCAGCAAACTCCACTGCTCCCAGTTTGGGGTCTGGTGTGGTCCTGCCTGCTGCCTGGGGATACTGGGATGCTTCCTGCTGGGAATGGAACCTGGAAAGGTTTGGGAGGAATCCTAAAGCCCATTTAGACCTTGAGGTTTGGGGTCTGCAGGAGAGCCCTGAGCTGTGGGATTGCAGGAGAATCCTGAGCTGTGGGATTGCAGGAGAATCCTGAGCTGTGGGATTGCTGGAGAGCCCTGAGCTGTGGGATTGCAGGAGGGATCCTGAGCTGTGGGATTGCAGGAGAATCCTGAGCTGTGGGATTGCAGGAGAATCCTGAGCTGTGGGATTGCAGGAGGGACCCCAAACCCCCAAGCCATGGGGTCTGCAGGAGCACCCCAAGCTTTGGGGTGTCCCAGAGCTGCTCCCCTTGCCGCTGCCCCGTGACCAGACCCCACCCTGGCTGTGACTGCCCCGGTGCCTGCTGAGAGGGAATGCAATCCAGGCCAGGCCAGTGAATCCCGGTTTTTATTCCCAGTTCCTGAGCAGGGCCGTTGTTTCTGCCCTGAGCAGAGGGGCCAGGGCTGCCCTGCCCCAGCCCCAGCTCTGCTGTCCAAGCCCCCTGTGAGGCAGGGAAAGGACTCCACAACCCGTGTTAAGTTGTGAAGTAGGTATGTTTATTCAGCGCTGGACACATGGAGGATCGCTCCTCAAATCACGTGTGTGGCCCAGCCGTCTCTTAATCCTTTTATCCTTTAAAATATTACATATTCATAGGGTTACATAATTTTCCAATACATACCTTTCAATCCCACCCATCTTTGCCCCAGATGGTAATCAGTCCAGTGTTCTTCTGGTTATCTCTGGTGCTCACTGGGATAACGTAAGAGATTCCTCTTCCAAGTTTGGACTCTTATCTTCCCACCTCTTCTCAGGGCCTTTTGACCTCTGGCTTCCATCCAAGGCAGGCAGTTGATGTATTACTGCCGTGGAACCTGAGACCACTTCTTCACTCTCTCCTTATCAAGCCTTGCCTCTTTTCCTCTCTTTCTTCTGTCCATGCAGGCTGCAGGAAATGTTTTCTCTCTCTCCTCCAGCAAATGTTGACTACAGCACATTCCTTTTTCCTAAACTATTCTTCTAACTTCTACTCTCTTCAGTTCTAATTTTAAGTTCCTTGTTTCGCCTGTCTGGGCTCTGGGGGTTTTCTCCTGACCGGGTTTTTGGGATGTGCTCATGCTGAGCCCCAGCCGTGATGGGATTACTTTTTCCTGCCTTCCCGGAGGGATGGATGTGGCGGGCAGGTTTGGGCGTTCGGGGAATCGCTGCTGTTCAGCGTGCCACGAGCCGGGCGCTGCCTCCAATCCCGGCCCGGAATCCCAGAAGGAAGCAGCTTGGAAAAGCCCTGTGCGGCTCTGGAATGAGCTGGCAGCCCCCTGTCCCCAGGTGCCACCTGCGGGCTTGGCTGAGCCCCCCAGTGGCAGCCCCCCATTCCCTCTGGCTGTGGGGCCGCCTGCTTCCCCTGCCTCGCATTCCCAGCGCTGCCAGGGAACTCTCTCCCGGATTTCCAGGCAGGGAAGGGACGAGGCAGGCTGTCCCTGTGCTGCCCAGGGTGTCCTTTGCTGCTGCCAGAGCTCTGTGCCCTTCACTGCAGTCGCCCAGCCGCGTGTGTCACACCATTCCTGCCCGGAGCTCGGGGAGCGCCGGCCCGGAGCCGCCGCCTTCCCGCAGCATCCCCGGAGCTCCGCTGCCCCCGGGGCTCCCCCGGCTCTGTCCCAGCCGGGGAGGGAATCCTGCCGCTCCTCCCTCACTGGATCTCTGCCTCCTCCCTGTCCGAGTGGGGAAAATCCCCCGCAGGGCTCTCCTGGGTCTCAGCTCTCGCAGGGATGGGGAAAGCTGTGCCAGCCGCTCCCCACCCTCGGGAATTTTGAATCCGAGTTCTTGCCGAGTTCCTCCCCCCCCCCCAAAAAAAAATCCCACTCCTTTTTTTTCTTGGGTCACCATCTCCTTGTGTTTTGTCCAAACCATCAGAAAAAAAAAAAAAAGTGTGGAATTGGAGAAAAACCCTCTTTGGAGCCTTGGATTTCACATCGGGGATTGCCGGGATGCTCCCTGGGCTGCGGCCGTGGCTGTGGAGCTGGAGATCAGCTTCGGAGGGAAAGCCCTGGAACTGGGAGGGTGAGGAATGGTTTTCCCTCTGTTTTCCCCTTGCTGAAGTGCATTTCCAGGCGGGATGGCCCTCCCAGGGATTGCACAGGATGGGAGATGGAGCATGGATCCAATGAACTCAGCTCCAGGGTGGGAGAGGGAGGACTTTCCCTTCGCTGGGATTTTCCTCCTGTGGGATCAGGGATGTGTTGTGATGGGAGCAGGTCCTTCCCTGTCCCTCTCCTCGAAGGGAGGAGGAAAAAAAATGGAAAATCCATGGACAATCCCTGATTTTCAGTGCTGGACCTCAGGGCTCTTCCTGTCGTGTAGGATCCAGGGGGTTTTGTGGGATAAGGAGGAAAGTTCCTTTCCTCCAGCCAGAGGTTCTCTGCTGTATCCCGTTTTCTCTCCAGCTGCCCAGGGTAGCAGCAATTCCCAGGGGAAAATTCCCTCACCCCAGGCATTCCCAGCTCTCGTTCCCTGCTCCCAGGGGCGGCTCTTCCTCTCCTGCTGCGTTTTGGTGGAGCTTTGATTTCTCCCTCCCCTCCCAAATCCATTTCTCTTGACTTCCTAATGGAAAAATCTGTTGCCTTTCTTTCCTCCCCTGCCTGTGCCAGGTGCTTTTCCAGCATCCCAGAGATCCCTGGCTCTGGCCCTGGGAATGTTCCCACTGCCCAGTCTGAGCTCAGGGTGAGCTCCCCCTCCATCCCAAAATCCAGTTTGTTCCCAATTTACAGCTGTGCCCTTTGGGGGCCTTTGTGGATTTAATCCCACCTTTGTCCTCCTGCCGGGACATTTCCCACACACCGGGAATGAGCCGGGAATGCTCCCAGGATCCACCCCTGGGCCTGGAATTAACTCTTTAGGAGCTGGGTTTCACTGGGATCGGGTTTAGCTGGAATTACCTGCGGCTGTGCTGTGATTCCACACGGAGCACAAGGGAAAAATCCATGGAAAGTTCGCTCTGAAAACTCTGCAGTGGCTGGGCTGGGTTAAACGTTATTTAACATTATTAAACATTATCCCTGGGTTTTTGGTCAGCTGCTTTTCCTGCTGGAAAAGCCAGTAAAGCATCCAGGAGTGCTTTCCCTGCCCTTCTCCCAGGAGGAGCAGCTCTTGGGGAGGCTGGGAATGCTGACATGGAATGTTCTCCTCCTGCCCTCGTGGGCTCCCAGCTCCTGGCTCAGGATCTGCGTTTCCCAGCGGTTTCCCTGTTTTTAAACTGGCATTAAACACAGGGATGGCTCCACACCGACCTGGATAAAGGAGGAGCCCAGGGACACCCTGGAGCAGCCTCATTCCTTGTGGGAATTTTGCAGGGCCTGATGACAACAACAGCATTATTATTATTATTATTATTATTATTATTATTATTATTATTTATTCAATTTTCACCCCAGATTCTCTCCCCATCCACAGCCAATTCCACGCTTTATTATGATCCCAATGTTTTAGTTCCTGCTGGGAGTGGGAAATGCTCTCAGGATTCTCAGGAGCTCCTTGGAGCCCATTAAAGGCTCTCTTGGATTGGAGCTTTCTCCTTGTTCTGGGAAAATTCCAGGCCGGGTGTGGCCATGGCAGCCCAGTGAGGGGAGGTTCACTCTGAGCTTAACGCACTTCATCCATCACTTGGAATTCCCAACGTTTTTTCTGGCTGAGGCACCGAGTTCATCCAGGCAGGAGCTCAGGGAAAAACAAGGGAGCAGCTCCTGAAAGCCCTCCTGGACCGGGGGGGAAACGCACATTTTGGGAACTTTTTGGCAAAACATTGGGCAGAAAAAGTGGGATTTTTCCTGAAAATCCTGGCTGTTTGTCCTGGAATGGGATTGGAAGTACCTTGGGGGAGGTCGGTGCCTGTGCTGAGCCCATCCTGCAGTGTCCTTAATTCCCCCGTTCCCGGGAATGCCAGGAGCTCTGTCACTTCTCATTTTCCAGCTATTCCCAGCTCAATTTTGGCTTTTGGGATACTGGAGCTTTTCCTTGCTCCTTTCGCATCATCCACCCTGTCCTGAGCCCTGATCCCGTTCCCATTCCCATTCCTGTCCTGAGCCCTGATCCCTTTCCCTTTCCCAGCCCTGTCCCGAGCCCTGATCCCATTCCCTTTCCCAGTTCTGTCCTGAGCCCTGATCCTGTTCCCATTCCTGTCCTGAGCCCTGATTCCCTTCCCTTTCCCATTCCTGTCCTGAGCCCTGATCCCGTTCCCAGCTCTGTCCTGAGCCCTGATCCCGTTCCCTTTCCCATTCCTGTCCTGAGCCCTGATCCCGTTCCCGTTCCCATTCCTGTCCCGAGCCCTGATCCCGTTCCCATTCCTGTCCCGAGCCCTGATCCCTTTCCCATTCCTGTCCTGAGCCCTGATCCCGTTCCCGTTCCCCTTCCTGTCCTGAGCCCTGATCCCATTCCCGTTCCCACCCTGCAGCAGGACCTTGGAGCAGCCACGAGTCCTGAGTCCTTTCACCCCATCCAGCCTTTTCCACCCTCTCCTTTTCCTTCAGGGAGGGCAGGGATGGATTTATTCCCTACAAACCATCCCTGCGTGTTGGGGGGTGGTCACTCCTGGATTCTGGTCCAGGGTGGGATGCAGGGAATGAGCAGCTTCCCAAACTTCCCTGGTGTGTGGGACCAGCTCTGGGCTGGGCTATTTTTAGCATCCATTGAGAAGGGATTTGGGATTGGAGCTTTTGTCCAGTGGCAGATGGGAATGGAAAGTTCTGAGCCACATCCGGAGCTGGCTGATCCCGGGATTCGCTGCACTGCTGGGAACACAGTGACATCCCCGAGGTCCTGGAGGAGTCTGGGGCAGAGGGTGGAGATGAACAGGAATTTTTTGGGCTTTTAGGCTCCCATTGGATATTTCAGGGGGACAAAAAGGGATTTTTTGTCAGTGGGATCCAGTTCCTCAGGGGAGATCCAGGGGAGACTCATCCAGCTCCGATCTCTGCTCCCTGGGACAGGGACAGGAGCCAGGGAATGGCTGGAGCTGGGCCAGGGGGATTTGGGATGGAGATCAGGGAAAGGTTCTTCCCCCAGAGGGGGGAATGAGCACGGGAACAACTTCCCAGGGAATGGGCACATTCCCGAGGCTGCCGGAGCCCCAGGAGCCTTTGGACAGCGCTCCCAGGGATGCCCAGGGTGGGATTGTTGCAGGGTCTAGGACTGGGGTTGGACTGGACTGTGGGTCCTTCCCAGCTCAGGATATTCCAGGGTTCCGTTCTTTCCAGGGACTGAAATTCTCCTTTTGGCCACTGCTCGAGGCTGAGAGCTGCCCACAGGGGAAATGTAAAAAGAAACAAAACTGGGGGGATTGTTTTTTTGCCTGGTAGGAAAGACAGGATTGGAGTCTGGCTGTGAAGAACTGGAATGAGTCCCTGGAATTTGGCCGGGGAAACATCCCTGCCTTGTGGGGTTGGACTGGAAATCCCTGGAGAAGCCCCTGCCTGTGTGGGGACAGAGGGAACAGGGGAGGCAGCTCTGTCCCGGGGCTCGGGGCTGTTTTGGAGGTTATTTCATGGAAGCAGGGGGGAAAACAAGAAAAGCTGCTCATGCCAGGCAGGAATCCCAGCAGCCGCAGAGGGATCCATTTATCCCTTGTCTGAGCAGGGTGGGAGGTCGGTGTGCTCTGCACTGGGACAGCAGCCTGGAATGGGAATTTGGGAGCTTGAACTTGCAGTTACAGGGCCTGCAAGGAAATCAGCTCCAGAGCCCTTTGGGAATCAGAACTGTGGAATTCTTTGGGTTGGGAGGGACCTGAAAGCCCCCCCAGTGCCAGCCCTGCCATGGCAGGGACCCCTCCCACTGTCCCAGGCTGCTCCAACCTGGCCTTGGGCACTGCCAGGGATCCAGGGGCAGCCACAGCTGCTCTGGGAATCCCATCCCAGCCCTCCCCATCCTCACAGAGAAGGATTTTTTTCTGATATCCAGGACTTGGGATGTGGGACAGGCCATGGAGCAGCCCCAGGAGCTGGGGACTGCAGCAGCAGAGCTCTCCCAGACCTTGCCTCAGTTCTTTGTCCGGAGCTCCAGGAGCAGTTGGAGATTTAACAGAGCTCAGAGCTGGGCTTTGCTGGCTCCAGGCAGGATTTTCCTGCTCCCAGGGCACCTCTGCATCCCAGAAAGGGCAATTCCTTGCACAGAATTCCCTGGACTCTGAAGCCAGAACAACCTGGGCAGTATTTCCGTGCTTGGCGTTGCTGCTGAGGCGATTCCGTGGTCAGGATTCGCAGAAATCCCTTCCAGAGGAAATAGCCATGGATGCACCGGGATCCAGGGGTGTTGTTGGGAATTAACTGGGTTGTTCCCAGTTCCTGGGCAGGGCGTGGTTACAGAGCGGGGAATCGTTCCCAGGGCTCCCCAAAAACGAGGCTACAGGAGAAGCTGAAGGAGCTGTGGCTCCATCATTCCCTGGGAAGGGATTCAGGCACAGGGATTGGAGCATCCTGGGCACCGAAGGGAGCCCCAGATTCCAGCTGCTTCCTCAGGGAAGAGCTGACCGTCCCTCAGGGAATTCTGTGCGGGTTTTGTTGTGTTTTAAAAATAAAATCTGCAGTGTGCTCAGAGCCAAGCGCTGCTCCTGGGGCACTGCAGGGAGGGAATCTTGGAGCCACAGGTTTTCCTTGGAATTAGGGAAGAGCCTGAGACCCCAGAGCTGATTTGGGAGTTTTAACTTGGAGTCAATGCCGCTCTTGACTGAGGTTAATCCAGTTTATCCCGAGGTGCAGAAGGAAGGGAATTTTGTGTCCGTGCAGCATCTATGGGACCTGGCAGCATTAATTGAGATTAATTGTTCTGGCTGATCAACCCCCATCGCCGCAGGAGGTTTATAAAACACCTGGAAACCTTCTCGGGGGGGATTTTCCAGGTTTTCCTTCCTTCTAGTGCTTGTTTTGGATGAGAGAGTTGGTTTTTATGGCCACCAGACCCCAGGAGGAGCCCCAGAGAACTCCCAGGCCAGGGAGGAAGGGGAGGGAACCGAGCTGGTTCTTCACCATAAAGAAATGAACCTTTGGATCCCATGGGTGCAGATTCCCTGGATTTATCTGAGGATTAAGAAGAATTCTTAAACCTGCAGGTCCTCAAGCCCAAATCTGCTTTGATCAGGGAGAAGAGGGATCGGGGAGAGAGGGATCCGGGAGAGAGGGATCGGGGAGAGAGGGATCGGGGAGAGAGGGATCGGGGAGAGCGGGATCCGGGAGAGCGGGATCGGGGAGAGCGGGATCGGGGAGAGCGGGATCAGGGAGAGAGGGATCCGGGAGAGCGGGATCGGGGAGAGAGGGATCGGGGAGGGCGGGATCGGGGATGGCGGGATCCGGGAGCCGTTAATGCCGAGGAGTTCCTGGGATCGTCAGGGCTCAGAAATGTCCCGGGGTGATGGGGATGTGAAAGGGACAGAGAGGAGGAGCGGAGGGAAGGGGAGGTGACAGGGAGGTGACAGTGGCACCACCGCAGGCTCTGCCTGGCACTGGGAGCTGCAGGGATTAAACTGGAATCTCAGATAAAACTCTGGGGACAGAAAGGCTTCAAAGAAGGGAGCTTTTCTTAAATCTCTCAGCCTGGAGGCTCCCAGGGAGGAATTCCCTNAGCGGGATCCGGGAGAGCGGGATCGGGGAGAGCGGGATCGGGGAGAGCGGGATCAGGGAGAGAGGGATCCGGGAGAGCGGGATCGGGGAGAGAGGGATCGGGGAGGGCGGGATCGGGGATGGCGGGATCCGGGAGCCGTTAATGCCGAGGAGTTCCTGGGATCGTCAGGGCTCAGAAATGTCCCGGGGTGATGGGGATGTGAAAGGGACAGAGAGGAGGAGCGGAGGGAAGGGGAGGTGACAGGGAGGTGACAGTGGCACCACCGCAGGCTCTGCCTGGCACTGGGAGCTGCAGGGATTAA
This sequence comes from Picathartes gymnocephalus, assembly GCA_013390045.1. Lineage (NCBI taxonomy): Eukaryota > Metazoa > Chordata > Aves > Passeriformes > Picathartidae > Picathartes > Picathartes gymnocephalus. Next base: position 45,061 of record WEKY01039601.1, read on the forward strand.
ACTGGAATCTCAGATAAAACTCTGGGGACAGAAAGGCTTCAAAGAAGGGAGCTTTTCTTAAATCTCTCAGCCTGGAGGCTCCCAGGGAGGAATTCCCTTCCCGTTCCTTCCCAATATCCCATCCATCCCTGCCCTCTGGCAGTGGGAAGCCATTCCCTGTGTCCTGTCCCTCCATCCCTTGTCCCCAGTCCCTCTCCAGCTCTCCTGGAGCCCCTTCAGGCCCTGCAAGGGGCTCTGAGCTCTCCCTGGAGCTTCTCCTCTCCAGGTGAACATTCCCAGCTCTCCTAGACCCCACTTGTTCTCCAGGTAAACATTCCCAGCTTTCCCAGCCTGGCTTCAGAGAGATCCCAGGCCTTGGATCAGCTCCACGTGGATTCTCTCCACCCCCCTTGGTTTTCAGGGGTGTCAGGATAACCAACCTGAAATTCCACCTGTTGGGATCTCTTGGGAAGGTTTTGGTTTGGATGAAGTGTTCAGGGATAAAAAGTCCTCCCTTTGGACTTCCCTGGTGGCCTCCCCACCCTCCCAGCCAGGAATTCCCTCCCAATATCCCACCTATCCCTGCCCTGTGGCAGTGGGATCCATTCCCTGTGTCCTGGCCCTCCCTCCCTTATCCCAAGGCAGGCTCTGTATCCACAGCCTCCTCGCCGCTCCACGCTTGGGCTGCTCGGAGCCATCCCGGGAATGTCCCGGTGGCCTCCAGGGCAGGGAATTCCAGCAGCCAGAGCTGTTCCCACGGAATTCTCAGTGCTCCCCGCTGGCCCATTCCCGGGGTGGAGCATCCCCTCTCCAGGCTCCCTCTGGATGCAGGTGGAGCACAGGGCAGGAGCTGGGAGAGGTGTCCCGGGATCCCAGCAGGGATCCGACTCCATGGAATCCTGGGAGGGCTCCTGCACTCCCAGGGCAGTGCCTGGAAGTCCTGGAATGCCGAGGAGCAGGGACATCCCTGCTGTGTTCCCTCCCTGGGAGTTCCTCTCAGATGGGGGCAGCTGAATCCCGCCGGGAATGAGGCGAAGGAATTCCAGAATTCCACACTCCCTCTTGGCCACCGCTGCCTCCTGGGGTGGGATGGGCTCCCAGGATCACAATTCCATCCCTGGGAATGTCCGGGTTGAACAGGGCTTGGAGCAGCCTGGAATGCTGGGAGGTGGCAGGGGTGGAATGGGATGAGTTTTAAGGTCCCTTCCAGCCCAAACCATTCCAGGATTCCCTGGCTCTTTGCAGCCTCTCCAGAGTTCCCTCTTTGAAAGGCTGGAGCCGTCACAGGAAAATCCAAAAGAATTCCCTGTGCTTGAGCAGCTCACACTAACATGTCTGGAAGGGCACTTTTTAAATGGGAATATCTTTTATAGGATGGGAATATCTTTTAAATGATGGGAATATCTTTTATGATGGGAATATCTTTTATATGATGGGAATAGCTTTTATAGGATGGGAATGGCTTTTTCAATGGACTGCAGAGAGAATTAAAGAGCCTGGGAGGTGGATCCCAGAGTTCTGGTTGGGTTATTCCAACAAATCCCTTGGAAAGGGCACGGAACCATCACTGACCATGCAGCCATGGTCCCTCAGAGTGGCCCTGGGCTGGCTGGGGACAGGCCTGGCTTTCCCTGATTCCCAAAGATTTCCCTCCAGGCAGGAACTGTGGCACTCAGGGATTCAAGCAGGGAAAACTTCCCAGGCTTTGGGCCCTGCTGGCTGCAGGGAAGGGAAGTTTCCAGTGGATGTTCCCAGTGGATGTGGCTGTTTCCAGTCCATGTTTTCAGTGGATCTTTCCACTGGATGTGGCTGTTTCCAATCCGTGTTTCCAGTGGATATTTCCACTGGATGTGGCTGTTTCCAATCCGTGTTTCCAGTGGATATTTCCACTGGATGTGGCTGTTTCCAATCCGTGTTTCCAGTGGATATTTCCACTGGATGTGGCTGTTTCCAATCCATGTTTTCAGTCCATGTTTTCAGTCCATGTTTCCAGTGGATTTTTTGCTTCTCTCCCTGCCTGAGGACAAGGGAGCTGCTTTTCCTCCATGGGAGGCAGCAGCTGGAATTGTCCCACTGGGAATATTTGGAGCTGTTTGTCCTTCCCACGGGGCTGACGCCTCCTCCTGTGCCTGTGGAAGGGCTGGGAATTCCAGGGAATGGCCTCAGAACTCCAGCCACAGGAATGATTCTATAGCAGGCAGCCAACTGCTGGAGCCTCCCACAGGATCCCAGTGTCCAGAGGCTGGGAAGGGGCTGCGATCTGTGGATGAGGAGCCTGAGTGGCCAGGGCAGCCCAGCTCCTGAGCGATTCCCAACCCCTTTGGATCTGGGATGCTGCTGGATGGGTTTGAGACACATGGGAGGTGCTCAGTCCTGATTTTCCGGAGAATTGCCGTGGTACAGGAGATCCCCGCACAGCTGCAGGGTATGGGATTGACGGGGACATTCCAGCTCCAGGTGTTTTATCCCCCATTTTCCTAAGGCACTGCAGGAGCCTCTCCATGGGGACGGGCACTGAGGGGACCCGGGGGCTGCTCTGGGACACTCAGGAGCAGTTTTGGGACATTGGAATGTTGGAATGTTGGAGTGTTGGAATGTTGGAATGTTGGAGTGTTGGAGTATTGGAGTGTAGGAATGTTGGAGCGTTGGAGCGT
>WEKY01039602.1:0-76423 GCA_013390045.1 Picathartes gymnocephalus
CCGAGAGCTCTGAGCCAGCACACACCCCGCCAGCCTTATCTCACTCCGCATCCATACGGCAGACAACACAGCCCGTGAGAAAGGAATTTCCGGGGGAGGAAGGTGCAGTTTCTGCAGACTGCACTGTGCGCTGCTTCTCCCCCCAACCCTCTGCTCAACTCCACAAGCACAGAACCTGACATCCAACATAAGCAGAACAGACAACTGGGGATACAAGCATCATAAAGTCACCCTAGGACAGGGCTAAAATGCAGCTCGTTCTAAGTAGGCATATTAGCTAAGTGTCTTTCAGTAGTCAAGCTGTAGGCAGTCGCAGCAGCAAGCAGCTGGTTTTGCTTCAGTAAAAAGTGAAGGCAGTTCTCATTGCTACCAGAAACTGCAGGAACCAGTAAGTGAAGGGACCATTTAATAATCACCGCCTCTTGCAGTGTGGTTGCATCTACTCACTGTAAGGGGTATTTCTGCTCCTTTTCAAGATGAAATTTAACTGCTGCAGGTGTAAGTCTTCCATCTTGTCAGTCCCCTGCCTCTATCAACACATATTTATGGCTCCCACTGCCCATGCATTGTCCCTGGGGTGCCTTTGGAGCTTAAGAGGGTATCTGTTAATTTTCTGCACATTTCTAGCTTTAGTATCTATCACTGAACTTTGTCTCAGGTGGACCAAACATTAGCTTGTGAATTTGACATTCTATGCTAGAAAAATATTTTAGAAGCTCTTTGTTCCTTGTCTAAGCTTCTTGCTTTTCTAGAAATTGAAAAATGACCCATAGATTTAAAAGTCCTGTGTGAGTAAGTGCTATGTATGCTTCAGGATTCAGGCTTTACTTGTTTCTTTGTCTGCTTGCTTTATCCCCTACATCTGAACGCTTCTTCTTATATGCTGGACTAGTTCATCACATTCAAATGGATCACATACCCCAGTAGCAATACCAGTTGTTGGAAGTGGCTCTCACAACAGCAAGCAGAAATAGAGGCACTAGAAAACTCTGGTTACAAAAGCAGCTTTAAAGAGTCTAAACCATTTATAAAAGCTGTGTGATGTTCCATTTCCTAATATGTTTTTGTTCCCAGAGCAGCAACTACCTACTGCTGGTAATAGAACCAATAGTTGTAATATATACAACCAGTCGTTTCTGTTGAGTTTTTTTCAATAATGCATTTAATTAGCTAGGGGTTTGGAGGGTTGATTTCTTTTTCTTATTTTCCTTTGCTTTTCATCTTCTGGTTGCAGTATGTTGCTGATCTCTTTTTTTTTCACAGCAGAGATCTTTGATACCAAATACTGTATCGTGGAGCTAATGGGGTACACCGCAGGCTTTCTGTCGGGTAGCAGAGTACTTTCTCTTCAGACCTTCTCCTCCTGCAAGGGGGCAACTGCTGAGAATAACCTTTCTGCCTGTTGTGCACACATCTGTTAGGCTGATGCTTAGAACAATTATAGACTCTTTCTCCCCCTACCACGAGTCTCTGGAACCAAATTGTTCAGTTCCTCAGGGCAATGCATCCCACAGCCCTACCTAGCCTCTAATGCTTTTCAATTGTCACTGGAGACAAGTAATAATTTATTCATATGTCAGGAAATACTTTTTTAAATGTCAAGAAGGAAAGAAAAATGGGGTATAGAAGAACTACTTTCTGAGACTTTAAGCTAGGTTTTGGGGTGGGGTTCTTTTCTTTCGGTGTCCAGAACGTGAAAGAAGTTTGGAGGCTACATGTAAGAATTTTAGTGGAAAAGCAAGCAATCATGTGAGAATAAGAAGGGAGAGCAGGAAATCCTGTCAAGCACTTTTAATTATGATTTTCTTATTTGGATAGTAAGATTGAGAAGAGCATACTCTTCACTGTAGAATACGACATTTCTTCTAGAAGTACACTTGGAGTTAAGCTTGGAAGACTTGTCATAGCTCAGCTCTTTCTCTGGCTTGCAAAAAAACACTACTTTTCCTAAAGATTTGTTTTTCTTATAAATTACTATTTTTTCTTTATGGAGAGCGACAAATTCAAAATCTACAGGAATGAATTAGTGTTTAGGATCTCTTCCCAGTTGTAATTTGTGATTTCTGGATTTGAAATGTAGGAATCTTTAAATCACAACACAAATTATGCAGTCTGTAGGGAAAAAAGAAATCAGGATTAAATTGTTGCAGGTTATCCCAGAGATGTCAAAAAGTAAATGACTGTTACAATGAGGGGCCCAACTGTCTTATATCTCAAGCGAATCTGTGGGAAGAAAACGGAATTAATGCAGAGTGACTTGGTACAGTGCCCCACAGTTTCTCAAAGATTCTGGCTTCTTGCAAGGGGATGACACCTGTGTAGACAGAAGACCTTTTCTTAACCTTTCCTACAGCATTACCAAAAATACACTCAGATTAAATTTGAAACATCACATAGTCCCATGGAGACAGAATGCAGTGGAGCCATCTACATTTTCTCCATTAAACCAGCATTCTTGAAGCAATAGAGTTGTTACTTTTTTGTTCTTCATCAAGCATAATATTAATAGTATGTCATAAACTTGCAGACTTTTTCCAGGACACCACTCTCTGGAAAACCACCTTCCCCTAACCCTACTTTTAGCTATGCTCCTTGAAAGATAATAGCAGTAGTAATTTAGCTGAATGTTTCTTCCAGGTTTGAAAGGAAGGAAGGAGCTATATAGAGATAGTATTTTCCTACAGTGAGTGGAATACTCTGGTTCCTTATGTCAGTAGTATAGGCTGGCACAAAACCTTTCCAGTGCTGTTGTGACTTTAATTGCCAAAGAAAGCTACATTGAATCTTAGAATATTAAAACACAAACAAGCTAAACTTTCACTATAACATCGAAAACTGTGCCTGGACCATGACTGCAGTACATATCCAGGACACTTAAGTAGAAGTAAAATACTTGCTGTAAATTTCCATGTGATGGAGAGTTGATTCAATTGTTGTAATTCAGAATGAAATCTCACAGAAGTATCACCTGTTCTGTGCTGTTAATTAAAAGAAGAAAAGAAATGTGTTCAGTTTTGCAGCCATAGCATCAGCTTGAATTTAGCAACTTCAGAAATTGTAGTTTTTAGATTCTGCTGTTAATTCTATTCTTAAGACCTTCTGACATTTCTCACATTCTGACAGTCATAGCTTCCTATTGTTGTAAATGGCTTTTTCTCCTGTTATATGAACAATGAAAGCAATTCAAGGAAACCTGTAAGGAAACCTATGAAACTCATAATGTTTCAAAAATGCATCATTTTTAAAGACAGATAAAAGAAGGGGGAGAATGCATAGCTTCTTTAAATGATCTGTGTAAATTATGTGTGGGAAAAGTATAATTTGGAGTTGCTGTAAATATATACATTCTTTTAATTCAAAAGTTTTAGTCTATTACCTTTTTCTTAAATTTCAGATCTAAGTTACATCATAACAGTGATGTTATTTGCCTAGTGAGTTGGTTTTGGCTTGCCTATAATATCACAGAGTCACAAAGTCACAGAATGGTTTGGAACCAAAGGGATCCTCAAATATCATGTGGGCCAAGCCCTGTGCCATGATAATATTGTCATAATATATTACTATATTTTCCACTAAATACTTGTTTTCAGAGTGGAGATTTTATTTTCAAAGGGAGCTCAAAGTACACAACATGGGTGCCAAATTGCCCAAATCTGTCAATGTATGATTTGGTAATGTTTGAAGAATGTTGGCTTCTTTACTGGAGGAACATTTAGGCCAATACATTATCTATTTGTTCTCCAATTAGCTGATTTAAGTTGCTCCTCTAAATAAGCCCTAATTGTTTTCTGCAGTGTGACAGTTCATTAATGGATTCAGTGTGGATGTTAAGCTTATAGTTTATATTGTTTACTCTTATTGGCTCAGTGATTTTAAAACACTGGTTTAAAACTGGGGTGGCACACCAAGCATCATGGGTAAGATATGTAGGCTACAAACAGACAGGACCAGGTGCACACAAAGAGATGTGGTTTTTTCCTCAACATTTTACGTTTCTGTAGCATTTCCTGTGAGCTGGTACCCAGCTTCAGCACAGGAGAAAGCCTTGTGTGTTCATGAAAAGAGCACACAGGCCGTTGGGGAAAGCACTGCTGAGGACGCACCGCTGCGGCACGTCAGGTTTCTTTGCTGCTTTCCCCACTGTTTTGCAAAGAGATACACTGCAGCAAAAAAACTATAACTTCTGTCTCACTTCAGGAACTAAAATTTAGGAGCTGGGCTAATTTGATGGATAGTGTATACTAAGGAAAATATTAGAAACCAGGAAAGGCCACATAGTCCATTGAGGCTCATTTCATTCCAAATACACCTTCCCTAGGTTATCATCCAATTGCTAAAAGAAAGAGTGATGTTATCCATTTCTCATAATTCCACTTCTGGGTATTATGGAGATAAATACCTAAGTGCTGGAGAACTAACTTTCTTTCAGAACACTATTTCAGGAGAAAAATACTTAAATGCAGATAGGTAGGATGACAGAAAAGAAATTGACCGACCCTAAATGAAAAATATGATGATAGTGGTATGAATATATGTGTATAGTCACGGTTCCACAAAGTTCCCCAGAGACAAGCTTCCAATCATGAGACTTTCAGATAGTAACCTTTCATTTGATTTATTGTTTCAGGACCAATGCAGGAGACAATATATGACTTCTGGAGAATGGTATGGCATGAAAACACAGCCAGCATAATCATGGTTACTAATCTCGTAGAAGTGGGAAGGGTAAGTGATTTTTGTACTTAAAAAGATGAAAGACGTCCAAAGTGTTTGCTTTTTGAAATTAAATAACAGACCAACAAGGTGCTTACATACTAAGTATAGTACATAAAATATGTATGACTGCCTGTGCTGAGAGGTTCATTATCAATTATTTTTAAACATGCCTTGGATGCTTGGCTTTGATAACATTAGCACAATGAAAACATAACTGATAAAGCTGCATTCTCTACAGTACAGTCTGCAAAGACTGACAGAGAGGGGAGGCGTCATATCTTTGTACATATCTCAGATCTACATTTCTCTTAAGAAAATCAGTAAATTTGTTGCAGAACAAGGTATGGAATCATCTTTCTATATTTTTTTTTTAAGGAAGGCTAAGTCATTCTGAAACAGATGTCTGAGAAAAGTAGTTAAACTATGAAATTGTTTTTTGGTATAGTTGTCTAAAATTGATCTGGATTGTTTGGGTTTCTTCCTGTAAGCCTTCTGGACTAAAACAGAAAAAATCACTTTTATACATTTATGTACTGTTCATTGATCAGGAGGTTGTGTTCAGGAGCAAGATAGTAAAGGGAAGGTTGGCTTCACCTGATTGATACTGTGTACTTCTCTTTCTTTGCTTGGTAACTTCTAAAGCAACCTCCTACTCTAGTCTTTATGGCTAATTTTGTTTTCAACAAGTATTGAATGGAACCTTTTTCTTTGTTTCTCACAACTGTCAATAAGTGAGTATTTTCATTTTTTGCTTTGTCTGTGCACTGCTGTCTTAGTTCTCATCTGGGATGTTTTTTTCAAGAAAATTTGCTTGGGAATTTGGCATATAGCTTTCATTTGGTATGAAAAAACCCCCACTGCTTTTATGGGAACTACTGCAATTATTGTAAATCGAAGTGCTGAAATAAGAAGTCAAGTGCACACATCTTGATTTGAGCAGCATGGTTTTAAGAGATGTTTTTAATTTCACACTGGTGGAGTGTCTGATACCCCTCTGCCCTGTGGCATTTGCATTAGGAGAGAGCACTGTTTATGTGGTATGAGTTAAAGTCCTTTTTAGCAAGTCCACTTTTACAATCTCAGTGTTTTCTTCCATATGTCCTTTTTGAACTGATAATATAAATCCTAACATTTAGATACCTGTGTGCTCAAGCCTGCTAACAGATCAGGTGCCAGTATTATTTTTAGATATAAAAAAGATGGAGATTGTGACTGCAGTTAACACCTGTTGCAGGAACACATGTTTGGCTAATTGCAGAGACAGAGAGGGATCATGGAGGCTGCTTTAAAAATGCAGTCCCTTGAGTGAGGAAGAAGCTAGAAATAGCTGGATGGTCACGTATCAATTCAAATCGGATGGCTTTGTAAGAATAGGAAGCTCTCCAGCAAACCTCTTTGTTTAAGCTTTATACACACTCATAAGTGCCCAAGCGAACAACTTAAAAAGGGATGTTTTCAGGGTATGAATAAACAAGCCTGACAGCAAAAACAGCATTCTGCATGAAACCACATACTGTGTTCCCAAAGTCAGTATTTGGAAGTGCCAATTAGAGTGAACTGTCAGATGTCAGCAAGGGAGACACCAGTCTTGGTGCCAGTGTTGGCAGCCTCCGCTCACAGCATTTAGGTGCACAGCACATTCCCACAGCAGCAAGGAATGGTTTGTGCCACCGTGGAGATTCCTTCAGGGTGCGAGAGTCCTAGTGGGATACAGATCTGCAGCTTTGTTGTTTTTGGCAGCGGTAGAAATGACTTTGTTCTCACTTTCTCTGGAGGCCAGGTGAGATCAGAGAGCAGAAATTGAAATAAGCTTTTAATGGAAATAAAATCGTATGAGCCACAGAACAATGCAGTCACTCCTCCATTGGTGTTTTTGTGCCACTCCCAGAGCTGGAATCATCAGCAACAAGGTGGCAAATTACAAACACACCATCTGTCCTCGTAACCCCTCACACAAGCTCTGTGCCACCTTGAGTAGTAATGATTTTAATGGACCTTTTGGTAGCATTCCTGTAGGGCAAACTTCGTAACCTTCCCAAACTTGAGGTTTTCTATTTCAATTGCTATCACTGGTATAAGATTTACAGGGGTTTATTATTTTTGCTTTTTAACCGTGTTGACCCATTGTAAGCTGAGGAGGAAAATTCTTTTGCATTTACAGGAAAGAGGAATTTTCAAAATTTAACATGTTTGCCACACAGTGTACTGCCTTCATGAATTAATCATTGACGGGCCGTATGTGTATTTGTTTACCAGGACTGGCTGGGTGGTCATTAAATCGGTGCTAGGAACTTGCTTCTTGCCCTGGAGCATTATGCATCAGGACTGTTTTAATTGCTGCTGGAGGAATCACCATGAGGCTGTCCCTAATGCAGGCACCTGCTGCAAATGACTCAGTCCCTGCATTACCCTCCAGCAGGGTCCGGGTACATCTGCCAATATCTGTCATTATCTGAGGCACGCTTGTCAGAACCACACATCCCTTTAAGCTCTTGTGTGTTCCAGCAAGAGACCCTTGTCAGTGTTTCTGGCACCTGCAGACTGCTGTGCACCTGGTATTTAAATGGCACCGAAATGTGTTTTGATTGTTTTCTCTCTTTAATGAACCCACCTGAGGGACATTCAGCTCTTTATCTAGTAGCCTGTTACCCAGTCACTCACATTTACACTGCTTGTGTGGAAATTCAGAACTAGCTTGCGCTGTTACACTAATCCATCTGCCAGAAGTCTTATCACAAAATCTGCAGGGCTCCCTAAGGAGACTTTTGTAGTGATAATTTAAGCTAATGATTTCTAAACATATTTAGTCAGTTTTATGAAGACCTCATTAGAATGTGACTGTTTATTAAAAATCTAAACGAGGTCTCACAGTCATTTAGAGAAAGCATTGCTGAGTTGCATGAATAGTTCTTCGATAAAGGACGATGAAGTGGTGTGTAGTTAAGGTTGGCCTGGGTTGGCATAACAGCTTTTACCAAAAAAAATCCTAAACAAATAAGCAGCCTTTGAAGCAACCTTGAAAAAAGGTCTCTGTCTTTTTCATGCTGGGATCAACAACTTTTCATTCACAATGAAGTCCACAAAAAGAAAATGGCAAGTAATGAATGGTAATGATCGAAGAATCAGAATTTTCCAAGCCACACACTAATGGATAAAAAGCATAACCGAGAATCAAGACTCATATAATTACATCAGTGTGACAACAAGTTGTTTGTAATGTATTCTGGATTATATTAATGCAAGAGGCCTCCATGCCCATATCTGTAAGTGGCAGAGCAACTGAAGATAGTAGTGTAATTTCAGGGAGCATCTTTACCTGAGAGATTTAGCATCATCGGGTGGATTATTCTGTAAGAAACAAAAATTTTTATCCACCAGTGTGATGATGTTATGATTACTAGGGGTGATCATAAAATAGACACAGAAGAATATCTTGCTTACTCCAAGAGACCACTCTGGAGGGCAAACTCCAAAAGACACAGAAAAGCAGTGGGAATGGGATCAAGGTGTTCATGTACTGGCCAAAGTCTCAGGTTGTTCTTGATTTGTTTCAGTGTTTGTATGCATTGAAACATTTCTGTCTTCCTTGAAGAGGCATGGTGGGAAGATTTAGAATATATTCAATTGTGCCATCTAGCTGTCACCTCCATCTTTGCTCTTGTTGGGTTGGTACTAATACTTAGTTGGCAGAATCAAACTTGGCATGTCACATTTGTCATTTTTCAGTAGTCGCTTTCTCTCCTACTTGCTTTAGGCAGAAGAAATTTAGTAATAACTGATTAATAAAGGCTGAAGTGTACTGGCAAAATTCAGTGGAGGTGGTTATAAATAAATGCACTGCAAGGACTTATGATTGTCTATCATGCTTTTAATATAACAAAGTATTCACAAACAAAATCACTATAAATAATTATAAAAAATAAAACCTCACCCCAGGAGCATTGTAATTACAGTAATTAGAGTTTCTCAATTATTATCTGGAATTAGAAAACAGCCAGTGCTAATAGTGTTAATAAGCACACAAAGGACCCTTTTTGTGAAAGGAAGCAAGGTTGACTACAACAGAATGGATGTGACACAAAGGGGAATGAAGGTCTGCCGCAAACTGGTAAATAGCCCCTATGCCTGCACCCACACCTTTGTGTACCCAAACTGCCTCTCCCTGCCATCTTACCCCTCAGGACTGGTGTGCTTTCCTCATAGTCATTTCACACTCTTCCTGGGTGAAATTTCCATCCCAGGAGCCAGAAGGGCTGTATTTGCATAGGGGAAAAGAAAGAATACAGTGGTGGTTTAGCTTTTCCTTGGCTTGTTTTCCCAGACCTGTGGGTGACATGTTAAGTATGTAGCACTTCTCTGCAAAAAGGAGGATGACTCCGATTTTTCATGCTTAAAAGACTATTAGGTTCCACATGACAGCGAGGAGATCCAGACAATGGTCTTCTGACAGAGGGAATATCTCCTTGATGCTGGCTTGCTAAAAAGCATTACTTATTGTAAGATAAATGGTGTCAGAAAAGAGTTGTGCTTCCTAGGAAAGGCTGTATGGCCACACCCCTAAGCAGTCATAAGTTCCTGTCTTTGGGTTCTCAGGATGTGCATCATTGGTCAGCACTCAAGAGACATTTCTTCAACAGATTCAAATATGTTTCTTTAACAAATAAAACCCAAAAGTCTTTATGATGAACCAGATCTTCTTCAGATCAACTTGATGATAATTTGTGTTACCGACAGAGATTAGACATCCAAGAAAAACTGCTAAATAAAACCCTGTCCAAAGACTTCTTACTGGAAACAGATTAAAAGAAAAAACCAAAATCTTCATAGGAAACTTCAGCAACATAAAAACTGTGTGAAACTTCCCATGGACTTACCACCTACGCTTAGAATGAAAATGGAATTTTTATCACAAAAGCTATTACGAAGTTTGTACTTACACATTTTACAAGTTTTGAGAATCTTCCATGCAGAAAATCCTTCCAATAAACAAAGGTAGACTCAAATTGTATTTAAGATTCAGATCACCCAACACTGCGATCTTGCAGAGGTGAAACACAGTGACTCTTCAGCATGTCTCACAAACAGCACTTTTGTATTTAGTATAAATGGAAGAACACTCTGTCTAATTGAAACTGCCTCTAAATGTAATAAGCCAAATTACTTACACTGGAATTAATTCAGGATACTGGTGTTAATGCTCCTTAGGAGGTGTGCCAAAGAGTTTGTATGCATACTGGTGACTAAGGTTTCATTTTAACTTTTCTACTGAAAGAAAGAAACCACATCTTATAAATAAGAGGGGAAAGGTTGTTATATGAATCCATTTGCTTCCTCAGGGTAATTCTAGTCCCAGCTTCTTAAATATATAAGTACTGTCCTTCCCCAGCCACAGAAATTTTTTTTCATACTAATGTTTACCCCCCAAAAACGGGACTTGTGCTTATGGTACATAAGCACCAAGGTCTTATATTCTGTTGTTATACTTTTGGTTTCGCTGTAATTCCAGTATCTCTTATTGGATAGAGGACAGTTTATACTTTTACAGAATATCAATGAGAAAAACAGAAAACCAATCAAAATTTAAAACTACTGTTAATCTTTCAAGTCAGTGAACCCTTCTAGTCATCAAAACAGATTTCATCTTTCTAGATTTTTAACCAGAAATAACAAGTTTACATTACTGCATTATACATAGTAGGGGAGGAGCCCTTAGGGAAAAATTAGTTGATTGTTCTTCAGGAAAGAGAAGGAAGGACTCCTTGCAATTGTTGAAAAAAGATGTGCCCAGGTTAGCAATGTTAGCATCATGAAACAAAACATCAAGCTACAGGCATTTAGCACTGTCCCATGTCACTCAGAGCAGACATGGGTTCAGCTCTCAGTGTTTTGTTGTATTCTCATCTCCAGTAAAAGCTACGTTTCAAAGAATGTTAATCAACACAGATTCATATCTTAATGCTTACTAATCCAATTGAGGTAATTCACTTTGAGAAGCGAACAAAAGAGGTTTAAGGATACACAAATGCACTGAGCCCTTTATTGGACTAACTGAAATGTTAGTCCACCAAGGCATAGGATGCAACTGTAGGTACAGTTTCCCAAGAGGGAGGGCTTCAGGTTCTTACTTGAAATGTCAGGGCTAGGAAAATGACTTCATCACTGCAAGTCTCCTCACCTCAGCAGTCTCTTGAAATTACCTCTCAATCTCTCTGTGAAGGGAGGCACTGACACAGTTTTACTTTATGCAGTAGAGTAACATGTAGAGCTGTCTAAGCTAACATCAGATGATCAAGTTTTAGAGCCAGAAGGCAATCCACTAACTGGTGGGTGCTCTGTACCCAGCTAATGGCATGATTTTGCTCTTGGAATGGAAGCATGGTTCAGAGCACAGGCTGTGCTGCTCGATGCAAGCACATCAGGTCCTTGGAGCACAGGATCTGAGAAATAGGCCTATGATTTCACAGTTGTGTCAGGAATTCAGACAGGCTTTGAGGAACTGCAGCTAACCATCCTTCATCTTGGCATGGGACCACCCTTCTCATGTGTTCCGTGCTCAGCCTTTCTTCTTCCAGGGCTGTACTGAGGTGCATAAAATTGCCTAAACATAAGCAATGAAACAGAGACGATCCCTATTCCTCTGTTGGTATTAACAATGGAGGCAGGAACACTGGAACAGCTTTACCTTGGGGTGCCTTACCCTAAAGCAGCTCTTCTAGACCAAATCTTCTTGATGGTCAAAGGAAGGTGACACCATAGGTTTGGCCTGTCATCTTAATTTCATCTATCCCAGTCTGCCAGGTGGATGGCATGCTAACAGAATACTTGAGTCTTAAGAACAAAGGGATCACAGTCATTTTGTCAGGTGCAAAGCATTCATTTATGGCTGCTGCTGGACATGTCCACAAAGCCAGCTCTTCTGGGCAGAAGCTGAATGAGAGTCCACCGACCAGGCAACTTAGGGCTGCACTGTTGGGGCAGCAGAAGGTGGAGAACTATGTCAGCTCTGAGTCGTCCCTGGAAGAAGTTAGACTGAGCTACTAAAATTCATGGAGACATTTTTCCTCATCCTGGCAGCTGTGAACAACATAAAGACTTCTGGCTAATTTCACAGAGACCCATTCATCTGATGGTGCCAAACAGTATTTCAACTATTGTATTTCTCAGTAGTCTTCCACACCTCTTTTAGAAAACTATAGAATGAGCTATAGAACTAATAACAGACTTGCTCAAAAGCAAACAAAAGAAAATGAAAAAAAAAAGGAAGACTGGGTTTTATCTTCTGTCAAAGGTTGTTTTATAACATATAAAATGTTCTTATATTGTAATACATTTTTTGTTTGAAAAGTATTTAAATAAAAATACTTTCAATTATTTTTTGTTCTTTTACTTCAAGTCAGTCAAATAAAAGTGTATGTTATCTGAGCTACATCTGTAAAACCTGTTAAAAATTTTACTAGTGAGCATGGTTGACTGTTTCATTTTATAGCCAAGAGGTTTCACTTCAAAATTTATGTCTGACTTATCGTCATTACTTAGTTCAGGATTAATTTTAAATTAGAATGTATAATACTCTCTTCCCTAATGGCAGTCCATGCAGAGCACAGTCAGTTATATCACCCTCTTGCTAAGAATATTTCAGAATCAAAGGAAATTGGAAACTTTGAATAATCAGTGTTATTTAAACTGTTCTGTATGGACTACAAAGTGTATTTCACAGCCAGCTCAAATATTAAGTCTGTAATATTACTCCTATTCCAAAATTCTAGGTAAATTAATTACTGCCCTGACTTTCCTACTGCCTTAACATTGCCAAATGGTTAAATATACAGCTTTGGAAGTCACAATTTGTGTTCATTAGCCATCCACAGCCTACATTATCTGTTATATTTAGAACTAGCAAAAACAACTTTTCACCTTCATTTTTAATTCTAAGTTTCACATGTTAGACTATCTTACTGGGGTATGGAACTAGAGAGTGGAAATAGATAATTCTCTTCCCCAAATTCCTAAAATTATTAGTAAAATAAACATGTTTGAAACAATTGGACAGTGTACCTTGGGATGAATAGATTAAACCAGAGCATTTTCATTATGTGTCTAGCAATCATCCTTTTATCTCATCTTGTGATGAACATCTGTATTTTTTGGCATGTTGGTAGGTTGTAAATGTAGGGTGTATGTGAACAAACTTTCAATTATAATTCTGCTCAGATGAGATTTCAAAATTATGGTTTCTGCTTTGAGGATGATATTTACTGTTATGGTAGCAACTGTGTAGAAAAAGAAATCTAGTGCATTTAATATTCAGTTCTGGAATCATGTATCAATTATTTAGTTAAACCTTCTGTTAGTAAGGCCTTTTTTTGTAAAACACATACCAAATGTTTATAAAATGGAAAAGAGCTTTGTCAAGTTGTGGTAGCTAAAGCTGTGCTAAAAAGAAAAAACGAACATATGCTACCAGCAGTGTTTCTAGTATTTAATGACTAAAACCATATTCTATTCTGTTGCAATTGTCTTTTCTTGTACAAATAAAGGCCCTGGTCCAATAAGCATTTATAAATGTGATTTTGATTCACGCTGGTTAATCCACTTCTGTCTTTAAGACACCTTTGCATTTATTTGGGTGGTCCTAGAAGAGATGGGAGATGGATCTTTAGGCATTTACTTGACTTTTGGTTCACCAGAAGTCCATGGAGTTCTCAGGTCCAGAGCTCAGCACGTGCAGAGCATCGTAGAACAAGAGCCAAAAGTAGGGGAAAAGGCTGAATTAAAATAAAGTTGGGTTTGGGGGTTTTTTCCCCTGCTAGAGAGTGAATCATCAGTTGGTCTCTGGCTCTGACTGAATTCTGGCATGGTTCCCGTGGCTTTTACAGCCTCTATTCCACTTGGGAGAGTTTTCAGGAAATTGTGTTGTCATGGATCCTTCTGCTCAGCTCCAGTCTGCTCCGTGCCCAAAATCTCCTGTGCAGCAGAGTAAGAAATCTCCGGCAGGCCCAAGCTGCATGAGGCACAAAAGGCTGTAACTTCTGTGTAACATCTCCCAGTGCTTCCCTAATTATTCCACTGTATCATCTTAAATAAAGTTTAAAAAAGAGTGGAATCAAATCCATCAATTGAGGCATAAGAACATGGGGAGTTTGCTCTTCTAAATTGGTCTTTCTGAATTGTCCCTAGTTCTTAGCCATAATCCAGACTGTCTGGATTTACCAAGTTAGAAACAGGCAGGTTATCCTTCAAGGAAAGAGCAATTTAATTCAGCCAGTGTTGCTTTTTTTCCCCGCCCCGATTGTTTATTTTGCTAAACTAGAGCTGTTTCAAGGATGGCAGGCGCCCCTCAGAAAGAAACAAGGCTAAAGTTAGCAACAAAGAGACGTGCTGATGAGCAGTGCTGCGCCTGGGATCACGGCTGCAGCTGCTCCCTTCCTACGTGCATTGGCCGTCTCTGTGTGCTTCAGGTTCCACCTATGGAACGGGGATGTGAACAGGCAGGAAAAGGGAATCAGCTCCAGAGAAGGGGTTTGTCAGTGTGTTGCTCCAGCCCAGAGGCAGTGTGAATTGTCTTAATCTTCATGAAGAGTCAAAAAATCATCTTAGCCATAGGTGGGAAAACCCTGTTTCAAAGAGCTTCTGGCAGTGACTATAAAAGGGTCAGTTTGCTGGCCTGGAGGATTTGAGCAAAGTGAATTTTCTGGATTTTTCTAACAACACAGACAAAACGGTGAGCATTCAATGCTTTTCACTTAGCTTCTATGAGAGGATTTTTGGAAATACATCTGAACAAGATAAGATCTGAATAAATATCGAATAGATGCAACAACAGATAGCAGCAGTAACTACTAAACTGCTTGCAGCAATGTTTAATGCTTTTGAAATGTTTGTTCATTGCTTACAGTGGATAGATACGCTTTAGAGATCAATACACATTTGTCAGAGATCCTGTTCTTTAGGAATCCTGGGAATGGATTGGGCCTCAGCTTGGTCCTTCCTTGGTGGAATCCTTCTCCTCCTCTCTGGCACCCTGCCAGCTTGCTGGCTCTTGAGCATGGTGCAGGGAGCAGTCTTGCTGCCCTTGCCGTGTTACGGGAGTGCCGAGCACTGTCCAGGGTCCCAGCTCCAAGCCTCTCGCCCTGGAAGGGAACTCTGGTGTTGCCGGTCGTCCTGAAAACACCCTTAATACCAGATGAAATGTCAAGACTATAAAGAAGTTTTTTAGCCAATACTAATGCGGTTACTAGGTCTGAAGACAAGCACAGAAAAATAAATAAAAACCTGCTTATAAAGCTTACCTGAACTTTAGCTCTGCTCTAGGAGCTTTCCATCAGCTGTGTAAGCAGGAACAAGCTGTTGGATACTTGTATAATTTTGTGGCTGGGAGCCAGGGCTTCTGACCAGACTACTCTGTTTCTCTGAAGAGGATCCTGATTTGGGGCTGTATTTTGCCAGCCCTTCAATTCAGTCCTATTCAGATTTAAATTTTATGCTGCTAATGAGTCAGAAAAAGGGCCAGAACTACTGACCCTGCCTGGACAAACTTTTTATTTTATCAGCCAATGTCACTACTGTGATGTGGCAAGACCTCCCATCTGTCCAGACAATAAAGAAGGATTGTACAAGATTATCACCTACATTCGGGAAAAAAATGCTTAAGAAAATGTATTTCTTCTTCTTGACAGGACAGGGTTTGACTGTCTGCATAATCCTTTCTATACTGAGCCTGGAGTTTGTATCAATAAATCCTTTGAATCCTGCATTACAGTTTTCACTGTATACCTATACACACGTTCATCTGTTTTACCTTTTGCTCAAGATTAGACACGGTAGTAATCGAAATATTTTTGCATAAAAATGGATTTGATAAATACTCCTATCAGTTGTGAAGTTTAATATTTTCTTTCTGTCAGTTTTCCATTGAATATTTAAAGTACTCAAGTTTTTTACCCAACTCATTTAAGTGCATATTTAGGTAAACTAGATTTACATGTATTAAAAGGTCCATTTTAAATTTTCCCTTTGGTGGGAGAAAGAGAGAAACTATTCCATGTGGCAGATGTATAACAGATGCCACTCCTAGCACGTTCTGCACTACTGGATGATGGCCAGATGCAGTGGTGATAGCATAGCTATTACCATGATAAAGCACAGTAAGAGAGAGATGTAAGTAGTGTGTTAGCTTCCCAGTCCACCACTTTGTCCACACAAATGAGGAGGAGCAGAAAATTCTAAAGTCTGTCAGCTGCCTACAATACAGTCTTCAAACCACCCACTTTTAAAAAATAGCAATTTAGGTTGAGCTAAGTGAGATGAATCCTACCCATAATGTTTGGAGTTATCTAGTGAATTAGTAGTTAAGCTATGTAGAGTTATCATAGTTAAAGCCTGGGCATAAACCTCAGCTCTTCATTTCAAGCACTGAGTTTTGCTATTTGACCTCTCATCAGTTCCTTTGGAAAGTTAACCTGAGAAAACAGGTGCTGTTCTAAAAATAGAAAATCATACAATAAATATATTGAGATAGAAGGAATCCACAAAGATCGTCAAGGTCCAGCTCTTGGCCGTGCACAGCAGCATCCTAAAGAGTCACACCTTGTGCCTGAGAGCATTGTCCAAAGTCTTCTTGAACTCTCTCAGGCTTGGTGCTGTGACACTTCCCTGGGGAGCCTGTTCCAGTGCCCAGCTGCCCTCTGGGTGAAGAACTTTTTCCTGATATCAAACCCAAACCTCACCTGACACAGCTTCAGGCCATTCCCTCGGTCCTGTCACTGGTCACCAGAGAAGAGACCAGTGCCTGCCTCTCCTCTTCCCCTTGTGAGGAAGCTGTAAACTGCAACGAGATCTCCTTCCTGTCTGCAAAACACTTTTATTTTAGAAGGTGGAAGGATACTTTCGAGTCAAATCAATGAGTAGAGGTTGGGGAAAAAATTCTGGTCGTATTTGTGCCTCTGGGCCCACTCTGCTTTGGAAAGCCCAGGAAATGAACGGTTGCCATAACTGAACTGTGCAGGGTACAAATATCCTTTGTGCTCCAAACAAATTTGCCTTCCTTCACTAAGCACAACACAAAGCTCATGTGCAACTCTGAAAGCTGTCTTAAAAAGAGAAGAGGCAATGTCCCTCAAACATTAAACATTTCCACGTGGAGAAAATGTGAGTGTTCTGTGCATGATTGCACTTTAAATCAGAAATCATTGCACAGAATGCAAAATGGATTCGGTATGAACCTTCTAAAATAAATGAACCTTAATTTATTTTCTATTTTTTAAAGGTCAAATGCTGCAAATACTGGCCAGATGACACAGAGATATATAAAGACATTAAAGTTACCCTAATAGAAACAGAGCTGCTGGCTGAATATGTGATTCGAACGTTTGCTGTAGAAAAGGTAAGTTTCCAAATTCAGTTTTCTTAAATACAGTGGTATCTGCCAAAGTAACCTACGTACAGATTCAACAAGGGAAAGTTAAATCTTTTGACTGACATCCTGGGTTTGTAGGTATTTTTGGGTAAACGACTACTGCCCTCTTATGGTAATCTGTGTTTTTCTTTAAATGCAACAACTGTTCTGTGCTTTTCATCACTGTTGGCCCCTGCCTGAGTTAGAAAAAGTGATGTTACTTGCCTAGGAGAAATCGAAGCTTCCCTCTCAGCAATCAATTGAAAAACACATTTGAGCTGCTTTCCCATCTTATGTTCCCCACAATCATTTTCTGTCTGTACCAGAGGCTGCATGCAGCATTATTCAGAAGTCTGTGGTGGAGAATACAGTTATCTGTTGGGCCAGGGTGTGCCTGGTCTGCAGAGACATAGCTGTAACAAATCACTGTTCTTCTCAAGGCAATTTCCCTTTTCACATGGAATCTGTCTTTACATGGAGAGTTCTAATCATTGTGTTGTGTTGTTGTTTGTTAGAATAATGCCATGCATTTGTTTGATGCTTTGTAGCTTGTAGAATTTGTAGCTCCCCCAAGAAGTTTGGAATATATGGAAAACATACAAATAACAAATAAGATACTGAAAGTGACAACAGGTAGGATCAGTCAATGGTGAAGTGTACCATGCATTTTGTGTCAATTCAGCAGTTTCATTCAGAATTTATCGGACAGAAATGTTTCAATTGTATGTATCAGGACTCATTTGAGTTGCAGAACACCAAGGAAAGGGCCTCCTTGGAAGGCTAGATATTCCTAATAGCACACTGAAGTAATGTTCCCTCACCATGAGTAGATTTTCAACTAATTAGCTGAGAAAGCTTCTTTTGATTTAGTTGCAGTACTTGTGATTTATTGGTTTTCTCTAGTGATGAAATAGTATTCATTTATGGGTTTGAAGAACGTAATATTTAGCATCAAAGAATCCTGCACCAGGTACCTGAAACTGCCAAAAAGACTACCCCACAGGGTCTCTGTACATATGTCCAGAGTAACAAAGGAATTAGGGTTTTTTCCTGTTTTACTCTCCAATCTAATACTTAAATATGCATCAATACAGCAACCTGAGGGTAATGATAATAGAATTACATCGTTTGAATGAACTGAAATATTGTATCATGTTTACCAGTATACATACTGTATACTGAATTCACTCAAGCCTGTTGTTTCCTTCCATTTAGGTATTTTTAATAAACAGATGAGAAATGTTGGCTATACTTTGAAGTAGATGAAGCACTGGTTGATTTCTATTCTGCAAATTTTAAGCTCATGCTTTGATGTTAGCTTTTCGCTTCTTAACTGGGACTGAAGAAAAGACCTAGAGGATTTTACAGTTAAACATAACCAAACTGTCTTGAATAAGTGCATTAGAACAGATAGAGATAAAAGGCACTAAACATTTTATTTCTTTTAAAAAATCTCCATCTGAAAAGATTTCATTTAGACATTGCTTTTTAATAGTTGGTAGTTTTTCAGTAAGCCTCTAAAAGCTGTGTCAGTGTAGTTGAGTAAAGTATATTTGTTTTTACTCTATTTTCCATATTTTTTAACCCCTCCAATGGTACTGGAATGTCAAGTCTGTACATCTCTTTCACCATAATTCTCTCAAGTTTATATGTTTGATGTACTGAGATTGATACTTTTGCACCTTCTCTAAGTCAAGGTGTATGATGAGACAGTGCATCCTAACCAAACATGCAGATAATCCTAATTAAAAGGTGGTATTGGAACACTTAACATTGGAGCTTCAGTTCCAAAGGACTTGCAGATTTGTCTAACAGGAATTTTAGTAATTCAACAGGAGAATTTGCAGAATTCTGTGCCTTAGGTGGCCTAACCTCCCATGTCAGTACAGGGTAACTTCTGAGGACAGCATCTTTTATCCACAATGATTAAAGATTTAGCACATACAAACTGCAAGGGTGGAGTTAAGAAAACTGGCCTTGTCCATTGTGGCAGAGATGAGGAGGAGGGGTAAGGAGGATCTAATTGCAGCCTGCAGCTACCTCATAGATGTTCAGAAAATCAGAGGAATCAAATTCTTCAAGACTTCCAGTCTTTCCTGACCATTCTTTCTGTTTGTTGATGAACATCTCATACCTGCTCCTAAAGAACAGCTTAGAAGTTGATTTGTTTGAAGATAAATTGATCGCTTACTTCTTTTTTTTTTTTTTTTTTTTTTTTTATGTTTTTGATGATGTGGGGGGCATANTGGATATTGAGTAGTAGGGGCATAATGCTGAGAAAATTGAACCCAAAAGTGCGGTCTGGTTTTGAAGACTATTTTCTAACTATGCTTTGCATTATGTGAATAAGCAATTCCTTTGGAGCAGTTTCTTTAAAGCACAACAGTTAACTCACATGAATAAGTCATACATGAATAGTAACATACAGCAGCAGCATAAGTTTTTGTAGAATTATTTAACATCCTAGGGTTTATCAGTGTACACCATTTTCTGTTTGTTTCAGCTGAAAGAAAAAGTAAAAAATAAAATCTTTCCCAGCTGAGCGCATGCTTTTATGATTCATGCAGTTGTGTGCTATTTTGGGTTTAGAAACCAGCAGGAAAGCTAGACATAAAAATCATTCTTTTGTAGATATAATAAGAAAACTCATTATAAAGGTGTCCTATATGCAAAACCTTTCTTAAGTAGCTGTTAACAGTGATAGACAAAAATGCAGTCAGCCTGACAGACAGCCTTTTCACAACTAAGGCAGAGGATGTATGGGACATAACCTGATCTGTGTAGCAGCAAGGCACATTGCTTTGGAGGGGCAGTTTGTTTTTTGTAAATTGTTTGAAAATCTCAGCTGTATACAGCATGAAGAATTTGGATGGATCCTCAATTTGGTCCTCAGCTTGTATAGTCGTGGCATTGCTTTTTGCTATATGATCTTTGTTTCCTGGAGGGTCATGGGCAGTTGTTACAAACAATATGAAAGTGTTGGAGACGCTACCTTCACCTATGCAGAGGTATTTACAGAGTTGAAGGCCTTGCTTACAGTAGCAGAGATATGTTAACTAACACACTCTAAAATCTCCAGAGAGCAGGGACCAAATTGTATTCAAATGCGTTTGCTAGACTGTCTTAAAATGCAAATTGTTTTTTCTATTCCTGGGTTTCAATATGCTTTAAAATTGGTTTTTAGGATATAAGGTCATTTCTGTTTCAAGGGTGTGATCTCCTCAGTCCACAGCACTGCCTCATATGCTCTTAATCCTCTCCCTTGCCTGCCTTTTTCTGTCAATTTCCAGGGGAGATGAGATATTTCTCTGACCAGATGCCCTGTCTCCACAGACCCCCAGCCTGAGCTGTCAAAGTATCAAAGACTCCAACATACAAGAAGTCCTCTCTAGTCCTGTAGCACTAGCATGTCCAAAACTTCTCTACCACTGAAAATTCCAGACTAATGCATAAAAGCAGTAAATTAGGAAGCTTATATTACTTATTATTCAAAGAGAATAAAACCTTTTATATGCAAACCAGCTCAAGACAGGAAATACATCTTTAAGAAGAAAAGCTGTAAACTACCAGTTATTAATATTGTTGACATTTAGTCCAGCCTAGACATGATATGCCATAATTTTGCTGTTTGCTTATGAACTATGTCTGATGGTATGAACTATGTCTGTGGATTTCTGAGGATAAAATACTGGTAGCTACATTTTTAGAGGGGAAAGGGAAAATACAAGCAGTAAGAAAATAAAACTTACCATACATACTTCTTATATCCAGACTGCTCCCCAAAGTCACATGGGAAATTACTTACACAATCGGCTTCTCATTCATACCTGTCTCACCATATCCATGTCCTTGTAGACTGTGGCAAATCACCTGAAAGGTGAGCATGTGGAGGGCTACAAACACAGCCCCTATGATTGAAGGTGCAAAAGGGTTTCTTATTATTCAGCTTTTTCTTTCAGACCAATGAAAGAGACAAATGATAAGGAAAATTATGCTGAAGCTGTAGTTCCCTGAAGTCAGCAACAAAACCCCCGTGGAGAGCAGTGCGGAAAATAAGTCATCTGTGCTTTGTGTTTAGCCTTGCTGCTGACCTGTTCTGTGATCATGGCACTCACCTTAAGGCCACAGTTTGCAAAGCAGCCTAGTACTTAAATATAAAGTTGAGCATTTCTCTTGTTGCTAAAAGTTTCTGAGCAACCTAGTGCTTACCTACGTAATTTTGTTGGAAGGCTTTGAAACCAGTTGATACCTAACCTTTGAACATGCTCTCCTGCTATGAGGAAGCTCTCCAGCAGTCTGTACAGATTGTGTTGGTAGGGGGTGGATGCTTTTCAGCAAGGCTCAGGCTTTTGAAGATTTCAACCCTTGTCTTTTCAACAGAGAGGTGCTCACGAGATTCGGGAAATACGTCAGTTCCACTTCACGGGCTGGCCAGACCACGGTGTCCCATACCATGCCACGGGCCTGCTGGGATTTGTACGGCAGGTCAAATCCAAGAGTCCACCAAATGCTGGCCCTCTGGTTGTTCACTGCAGGTAGGTAAAACACAAATCTCTCTGTTGTGATTTGCACTAAACTCAAGACCTACTTTTGCTTCTCCTTTACTATGTATTCCCCACACAGGTTGCTGAAGCCACTGGAGCTCTACTCACAATAACTATAAACAAGAATATATATATAACAAATACATGTACAATATGTAAATGAGAGTAAAAGAATGAGTCTGAACTCCTGAAAATGCCTGGCTCAATTTCAGTAATCATCCAATTGATCAAGTACCTGTGAGATGAACCCTTAAACCTTATATATTTCCAATACACTGCTGCACATTAACTGTGCTCTTCTCCTTTAGTGCTGGTGCTGGCAGAACTGGATGCTTCATTGTCATTGACATCATGCTAGACATGGCAGAACGAGAAGGTGTTGTAGACATTTACAATTGCGTGAGAGAGCTTCGATCACGGAGAGTTAACATGGTGCAGACCGAGGTATTGCTCATTTACTGGAATACTGCTTTGCAAGAAAAAATACTCTTCTAGCCCATAAAGTTTGAGCTTTGTAGTTGGCACCCTCCAGAAAGTAGTTTATTCAGTCACATGCAGAAAATAATCTCCGCACAAACTTGAACAACCCCCGCCCACACAAGTGTACAGTTATGCTTCACTGAAGGTTCACAATGTTTCTTAACAAGTAAGGAAAATCAGTAATGTTTCCTCTCTTGGAAAGATTCATTCTGGAGTACATCTTGTTGAGGCTTAGTTTCATGATAGCACCTGCAGAACTGCCCAGAGGAATGAAGAAACCAGAAACATTCTGAGTTTTGTTACAGAGTGTTACTTCACTTTTCTAACTACTTGCAGTTAGTTTAAGCCAATCTTTCTATATTCGTTTCTGAATGAGTGGGATAAAGTTTTTTAAACTGTGGTTGTTCCTTCTGGTCTTGCTTCAGTGCTGGTAAACTGAAGAGAGAAGTAGCAATCATATTAGTTGTTATGTTTTATTTACCAAAATACTAATGGTCTATGCACTCCATGTCAGTAACTATCTCTTTTAATTGCTTTACCAGGAGCAGTATGTATTCATCCATGATGCTATCCTGGAAGCTTGTCTTTGTGGGGACACATCTATTCCAGCTTCTCAAGTTAGGTCTGCTTACTATGAAATGAATAAACTAGATCCTCAAACAAACTCAAGCCAGATCAAAGAGGAATTTAGGGTAAGTAGTGGCCCACATTGCCTAGAAGCTGTAGAGTTCAGCTATATTAAAGACTTCTGCTTAAGTGTTAATAGCCGTTTGAATTTTGTAACAGGTCTAGGCAGGAAAGACTGCAACAAAGGGAAAAATAACATCACTCATCTCTATTGAGTGATGCTGAATCATAAAATAATGCACTGGGGTAGTAGTAAAATATTCTTTTTACTCGAGGGAAGTATGTTGATCCTTCCACTGTCCTTTCTCCAGAAGGCAGGGTACTCTGCAGCTGTCTTTGAGGTTATTTTTCATAATTGTATGCTTCCAGTATTTCTCTGCTTCCAAACCCTGCTGACTGTGATGTGTTTTCATCTCTCTGCATATTGATTCCCACTGAAACTGAATGCTGAGCTGATCTATTCTTAAATATTTTGGGTTGCTTTCAGTGCTGTGTTAATTTTTCTGTTGCATTGTTTACGCTCTTTGAAAGACTTTAAATATGGTGACTCCGACGCTGCGCGTGGAAGACTGCAGCATCGCGCTTTTGCCGCGAAACCATGAGAAGAATCGCTGCATGGATGTGCTGCCTCCAGACAGGTGCCTGCCTTTCCTCATCACGATAGATGGGGAAAGCAGTAACTACATCAATGCTGCACTGATGGATGTAAGTCTCTGCCACATCATTAATAATAAAAAGGCAATAAGCAGCCCTCCAAACTGAGCCATGCTAGGAAATGGAGTCAGCATAAGAAGACTGAAAGCCATCTAGCTTGTTTTGTTTTCCAGAGGCATGGCACAAAATCTTTAAGTACTCCCAAGTACATTTAGGATCACACATATGTTATGTCACAGCCAAGGCTCCAAAGCCATGCTCAGAGAACAATTCAAGGAGTTTTGATAAATTAAATCTGTCTGGATTTCTCCCTAGTGCTTGAATTTTTAACCATCTGGCCTAGGAAAACAAGTTACCTATTAAGAGATTGAGGCAGTTAAATAGAATAATAAGGTTTGCACCAATATTTCAGTTCCCTTTGTTTATAATTTAAACAGTAATTAACAAAAAAAATAATTGTCTATCAACACAAGATAGTACACAAGCCATTACTTCAGCCTTCCCGTTTATTTCTGTTTGAATGAATGGTTCATCTTCATGTGTGTGTGGAGTTTTTTTCCAAATGCATCTATAGCAATTCTAATCCTTGTAATAGAGTTGTCTTTTACCGTTGTAAAAAGACACTTAAACTGCCTTTAGAGTCTGTAGATATTTATAGCCTATTTTTGACGATTTACAGCTATAGTCATTATGGTTGTCAAACACATAAACAACAAGAAAACAGAGGTTACTAAGGAAGGAACACATTGTAAATGGCCTTTTTAAAAAGTGAAGCTAGAGTAATAACAGTTTATTGCAGTTTTTTCATTTCTTTCCTTCCAAGTTCTCAAAGCCTTTTCCTAAAATAAGCCCAAGTTCAAAACACTCTTGTGAAAATGTAGGAAAATGTATCTTTGTGTTAACTGTGTGGGGAAACCAAGAACAGAAGTGTAAGTGACTTGTCTAGGTTCCCACAGTAGGTCAGTGACATTTCGTATTAGAATAGAGCTTCCTTAATCTGCGATTTGTAACTGTGCCATTACATTGTCTTCTTTCCTGGAGAATTCAGTACTGTTTTGTTCTGTGAGTTAAGTAATGCTCAGAAAGAGCAGGGCCCTATTACTTGCTTTGAAGACGCTTCCCGTCTTCACTATTGAAACAGTGAGCTAGACACAGAACTGTATCTGGGCAAAAGGCTCCAAGGGAGGAGGTGATTTGGGTTGCTTTCCACCTGAAGCACATTAGCCTGGCCTCTGCAGTATCCCTGCACAGATGGACAAGAGCAGACATTTGCCCATCCCTCTAAACATTCGATCTCCAGCAAGCAACATGAAGTGTTTCCCCTTCTCCACTTGCATCAGTTGAGGTGCTGTTGAATCACCTCATGTAAGCCTTCAGAGCTCACTTCAAGAAAAAGGGGTAGCAAGCATAATTTTGGTTATTCAGTATCAGAATGAGTTTGAGAACAGTTTTCCCAAAAAAACTTCTGAGGCTTCTAATCAAGTGAGTAATGGAGACCCCTTTGGACATCTCTCATCTGCATGAAACTTCCTGCAAGACAGGGCCAGTAGGATAGAAAGCAGCTGCCTGATGTAGGAGCAGCATCATTACCTGGTGGTTGCAGTGTGCCGAAACAAAGAACCAAAGTTTTGCCTGCCTGCTTCTGTACCCAAAACACAATGGATTCATTTTCTGTGGTCTCCTCAGTGGCTGTCTCTGAAAGAACGATCACAGAACCATAGAATATCCTGAGTTGGAAGGGACCCACAAGGATCACCAAATCCCGTAGTTGCTAGGGTTGGAAGAGACCTCTGGAGAACATGTGGTCTGACCCCTCTGCCAAGGCAAGGTCACCCTGAGCAGGTGACACAGGAATATGTCCAGGTGGGTTTTGAATGTCTCCAGAGAGGGAGACTCTGTGACCTCCCTAGACAGCCTGTTCCATTGCTCTGCCACCCTCAGTGTGTAGAAGTTCTTCCTTGCCTTGAGGTTGGAACTTCTTGTGTTTT
Source organism: Picathartes gymnocephalus (assembly GCA_013390045.1). Lineage (NCBI taxonomy): Eukaryota > Metazoa > Chordata > Aves > Passeriformes > Picathartidae > Picathartes > Picathartes gymnocephalus. Next base: position 25,404 of record WEKY01039602.1, read on the forward strand.
AGCTTATGGCCATTGCTCCTTCGCCCTGTTACTGGGCATCACCAAAAAGAGTCTGGCACCATCCTCTTGGCACCTGCCAAGTCAAAGTCCAAATCCTGGCCCTGCACAGGACAGCCCCAGGAATCACACCGTGTGCCTGCAGTAGCCGATCTGATTGGATCTCTGTCACAGTGCAAATGCTTCAGTTCAAGGCATGTATAGACTTCCCTGCCCTCCTTAAGGAAGACAATGGCACCTCCTCCCAACAATTGCCCCAGTATGGCCACAGTAGCTTTGAAGCCTCACAAGGATGTAAGTGAAAATGCTGGCATGAGATCCACAATGGAAAAGTTCCAGCAAACAGCTCAGAAAATGACATACTCTGGTACTAAAAGAAACAAAGAGCACTGAAATTTATCCCCTGGGTATCCTCGCTGCTGTCAGATAGACCAGAATTTCAACAATATTTCTGAAGAATAACTAGATACTTCCTTTCACAGGCATCATTCAAATTTAGAGCTAAATGCAAACAGCCAAGATTAATCTGTCCATTAACAGCTCAAAACAAGCCCGTTGCTCAAAATCTTGTAGGAGTTGCATTGGAAGCAAAAAGCTCTGATGATTTTACTCTATGCCTGTGGCATGAAATACATTTTAGAAATGTAACATCTGCAGAAGTTATATCCTGCCCAAATACAGTTTATTAACTTTGAAGCGTATAAGATCTCAGGAAAGAGCTGAAAACAATGTATTAATTTTATAGAAAATAGAAATAATTCTTTCCATCCTAAAGTTTTGGGGCTATGAATGACATTCTGCTAAATGGGTTTTTCTCTTTTACCATTCTTCTCATCATCTTGTTACTTCTTTGCAGAGCTACAAGCAACCGTCAGCTTTTATAGTTACACAGCATCCCTTACCAAATACTGTCAAAGATTTCTGGAGACTGGTCCTAGATTATCACTGCACTTCAATAGTCATGTTGAATGATGTGGATCCTGCACAAGTAAGTCCAGAAAAATGCTTCATTCAAAAGAGGAGTGGTAGTGCCTCAGCATTTCAGAACAGCCTTAGGATGTAATTAGTTTTGTAAAAAGAACATTAAATACTTACACACTAAAACATTGATTTGTAGCTTGCAGGTACACATAGGGGAAGAGGAACAAATCAGACTATCAGCAGCTTTTGGACCAAAATATTAGTGCACGCACACATAAGTACATGCACCTATAATTTATTCTAAGAGAACAATTTTTAGGAAGAGCTGCGAAAACCCAAAAATTACAGTTGTGGAATACTGACTCAAGTCTGAAACATGCTAATAACCTCCAAAATCATAAACAGAAGCCAAGAGCTATTCATTAGCCTCCCTAAAACAGGTCAATGACCTTGGTCTTCTTACCAGGGAATAGGTGTTCCCAGTGTGAAAATCTGTGTTGTGTGTTGCACAACATGATGTTGCCATTGGCAAGGAGAGAGGAGCTAAGCTAGGAGAAAGGAACTAAAGATTGGAGACTAAGCATCCTTTGAAAGAGAAAAGAGGGCAGCAAAACGTGTAGGGGAATATCATTACCTTACAAAAGAGTTGCACGTGCTGTACATGTTGTTCAGAAAATTGGAAAACCGAACCTACTGGTTGGCAGTTTAATCACTAGGATTAATCACTGAGTGTCCCAGAGCCTGGCTCACAACTGCACAATTCCAATTTCTTACAAAGATATAATTTCCTTAGTTCCAACAAACTGCACCAGCCCTCTGCTGGAATAATGGGGTGGTAATCTGGATTCTTAGTATGTAAATATTTGTTAATTATTGGTTAAGAGCAATTGTAACTTTAGAGCAGACTGCAGGTCATTTTTATTTTTGAAATGATCAAGAATTTTTTTAGCTTTGTTCAGTATTGCATATACTTAAAAAAATGTTTTCTCTTCTTTTTAACATGTAGAATTTATTTTTAAAAGATCCTAATCTTCCTTTTGGTCTTTCAAAGGAACATGTAGGAATTCCACACACTGTTTTAAAGACTGAATTTCTGACTCTAAGCCCTGTGCTGTCTACAGGGAGGAAAAATAGAAATGAAAGACAAAAATTCTATTCATGAATCTAAGATTATTTTCTGAGTGAATAAGGAGAGGCTCAAGGGAGTCAGACTTTTAGGGACTGCTGAACAGAGTTTTTTTAATTTGTTGGCTGTGTTTTGAATTTACAGTAGGGCATGTCTATTCCAAGTATTTATTAGCCTCACAGGATTTAAAAGCTATTGGGATATGCAGTTAATGCACCTGCCTCTGCAGTATGTTAAACCTTTTACCTCTTAATGTGAGTAACAATCTTTTCATTAGGAGAAAATCTCAAAACCCTCAGAGCAAACAGAAGTGGAGAGAGGGCAAAGCTTATTAAAAACACCCATTACATTCAGATTTATTAATAATTACTGTTACGATTATTATTTATGTATATACGAAGTGTTTACAGTCCTGTTTAGATATTACCATTTATGTAGATTGTTATGCTCTACTGGGAAATGAAATGCAACCCTTCACAGTGACTCTGGCTTGAAGAGAGTTGCTAGCATCACTTGCATACAAAATCTGCAGACTTAAATGCTTTTGGTTTCTTTAGAACAAGAAAATCCTAGCTTCCTAAAACAGCCCCAGCAAACAGCTCTGTTTATTGTCATTTAAGCATTTTTCAGCAATCTGTTAGAACAACATTCCCATGTATTTGAAAGATGTGTACTAAACTGTGCACATTAAATGATCTGAGCACTGGCTTTTGCACCAGTTGTATGCATTGCATTTTGCTATCCTATACACCAGCATATTTCATAATAAAAATCCGTGTAAGATTTAGACAATATTTGAAAAGCAGTCATCTCAGCAGATGAAATCATGGGGGGGCGGGGAGGGGATAAAAAAATGAAAATATATTCTCCTACATAAAGTTTCTGGGTTTAACTTGTTAAAGTGATCTCCTGCAAATCAGACCCTGTTTTCTTTTTTAATTGGTGTGGTAAATTATTATGTTTTCCTAAAATGTAGTCATCTCTAAACAGCTTTGTTGAGGACCAAGTGTTATAAGAAATGCAAAACAACATCTGGAGTAAATGTGATTTGTCAGCTCAGCTCTGGATCACCAACAGCAGTGCAGCGGTATGAAGACCACAGCTGTTTTACTGAATGAAATAAAAAGTTCCAAATATGACATCAATGCTTCTGCAAGCAAACAAAATTTCATGAGTTCATATTTAATTTTGGTGAATGCTTACAAAAGCTACATGCTTGAACTGCTCTAAATACCCCTGGCGCAAAAAAAAATTATTAGGATTTTCATGAAAGAAAATGGACAGGCAGATTCTAGTTTCAGAAACCTTCTTGCAAAGTGTTGATTTAATCTTTGAAGTATTAACACAGATGGTAATTGGTTCCTGGATTAAGCCATTGTCATATTATTAGACACTAAAACCATTCAAGATAATAGTAATTTTACTTTGTGATCTGGAGATACCTAGAAGTAATTTTTTCTTCTGAGGAAAGAACTGAAGAAAGCATAATTATATTTTCAGGTGTCACTAATAAGATGAAATTAAGCAGTTATTGGAAGTTTAAAGCAATGCTAATATTAGCCAATATCATTGGTCACGGGTGAAACACATGTGAAAGTTAAGTCCTGAGTTTTGAGAATTGCTGTACCCTTCATACTATAAATCACATGTTCTAATGCAGCTTGAATTACTAGCAACTATTCAGGGTAGTGGGAGATACCAGGCCTTTGGTCTTTAGCCTCCACTGTCTCCAAGATAAGGCAATATTTGTTAGCCTCTCCCTGTCTTGTCATGATGTATTGTAGAAATAACACTGAGTGTCAGAAGTGTTTTACTCCGAACACCAGACGCTGGAAATACAGCAGCAAGAAACAGCATGTTAGGTACATGAAAAGGCATTATGAAAGCAGAGTAATCGAAACTCAACTTGGTGCATTGTGTATTTTATAAAGATACTGTGCAGGAATTCCAGTAGTACATGTATGACAAATTAAAATACAGAAAAGTATGTTGAGGCAGCATGAAATCCAAGGTGATTTAACTGTTCTTTTTTTTGTCCGTGGTCTTCTATAGCTCTGTCCTCAGTACTGGCCAGAAAATGGAGTGCACCGGCACGGTCCTATTCAGGTGGAGTTTGTATCAGCTGACTTAGAAGAAGACATCATCAGCCGGATATTCCGAATTTATAATGCAGCCAGAGTAAGGATCTTATTTGCAAAATAATTTTGTCTCAGTGGATGAGTTGAGTCTACTCAAATCAAAAAAGTGAAAGCTAAGTTCACATAGAACCATTTTCATTTTTCAGCTTATTTATTTAAAAGCAATGGCTCAATACTGAATCACACCACAATCAATGAGGGAAAAAAAGCCTTCTTTGTATAAGTAAAAAAATATTTTAATGCATATCTCAAGTGTGTTAAATGCAAATGAAATAAATGCAGTATTCAGATTGTATGATAGCCAAAAAGTGCTGAGATCAGTGCTCTTTGCAATAGTTTGAAATTAGCCATCCTGCATATCTGTATCCTGTGTCATGTGAAGAAAGCTGTGCACCAATAGTAGGCATGTTTTTCAATAGCAGTCCCAGCCTCTTAATGAAGATACTGTCCCACTACCCACACTTCATAACATATGTAACCACTTGAGAGGGGCAAGTAAGTTGTTCTCATATCCAGCATTTATGCTCTCGTGAAGTTGACAGAAGACTAAACGAGGCATGTCTCTCAAGCTGAGTGGAAAAAAGATTCCACCACAGACCTGGTGTCTGTTCCTATCCAGGGAGCCTTTGCAATGGTATCAACCACCAAAAAGCTATGGCTAGGAATTAGCAGCACTCCCTTCAGAAAAAATCAAGAATTTCCCTGAGACCTGCTAGCTCGCAGGACAGCAAAAGACAGCAAAAACATGTTAATATCCAAACAGGGAAGCAGATTGTAAGCTTCAAGATACTTCTTTAATACTATGAAGGCCTAGCATTTGCAGTAAGTATGGCAATATAAAAAACACAGCCTCCAGCCTAAAGTGGCCTTCAGAAGGCACTGGGCCTGGCTGATCTGCTTTGGGAAGATGGTCCATCAGCTGAAAGACACTGGAAAGGAAATCAGTAGATTCCGAAGTCTGACATAAAGCACACAAAACCAATTAGAGAACACATCTAATGCTGCATCCAGTTTGGTTTATTCCCATATCGTGTTAATCGTACATCCTCTCTATTAACTCTTACTCTAGAGAATAAAATGTAATGTCACCATTTCTGTGTGTTGTTCATTTTAAGAGTGGCACTAAAATGCCCTCACTTTGCACAGAAGTGGCAAACTCTAGACTACAAAACCAGTTTTCATGTGCATGTTTATTATGCCCTTTTCAAAGGACTGTAGTTTTCTCCCACTATCACTTGTTCTGTGCTCCTTTTTTATTTTAAATCACCATAAAGCAACTGTTTAGTAACATTTCACCAGAGGGGTTCTGACTGCTGCAGTAGAACACAATAAAATAAAATGTAGTTAGATATTTTTTATAAGCCAGACACATCTGAGGGTTCTGTTTGGTTTTTCTTAATGTTTCCTGCTTCAAAATATCTTGAGAGGTTTTGACCTTTCTTGTAAAAAAAGGACAGAAACACATAAAGGTTCTTAAAAATGCTGAAGCTTATATATGAAAACAGTATATAATTGAAGTTGTGTTGCAGCTCTGTCTTTCCTACCAAGTTCCTCCTATCATATTAATTAATTATTGCTTGATCACGCAGATATACTATTGCTATATTTTAGCTTATCTGTATAGCTCTCTGTTTAAAAGCTCTTGTTCTAATAACTCCATTGGAAATTAAAAGTCATAAATCCTCAGGGGCAGTTGAAATTACATTAGCAGTTTGTCAGCAATCATCTGCTTGAACAACTTCCCTCACAGATGCAAATATCTAAATTATGTGCCAAAAAAATACTGTTACTTTTCCTGCTTTTGTCTGGATCTCTACAGCCCCAGGACGGCTATCGGATGGTGCAGCAGTTCCAGTTCCTGGGATGGCCCATGTATAGGGACACTCCTGTTTCTAAACGCTCCTTCTTGAAGCTCATCCGTCAGGTGGATAAGTGGCAGGAGGAATACAACGGGGGAGAGGGACGCACAGTTGTGCATTGCTTGTAAGTACTGGAAGTGAAAGAGAGAAATCAGGGAATACTGTCACAGAATTTGTTCCAGGCTTTAAAAGATTTGTGACAAGGTGAAGAGGCATCTCTCTAATCTGGAACTGAATAAATAATACAACCGCTCATTTAAAAGCTTTGAATGCAAGAGGAATTGTGTAATTTTAATGTAGATTCATGAGTTTCCCCATCTGTCCTTTGTTAGAGTTCTATGAAAAGATGATGGGTTCGAGTTAACTCTATTTTATATAAAAATGTCCAGTGACTCTTGCACATGGGAAAGTTGCATATTTATTCACAGTAAATCAAAAATGTGCCTTCAGAACAATGTACCTTTTATTTCTGCAGATAAGGACCATAGAAATAAGTAATTTTGGAGGGGTGATTAATTTTCCAGACATAAAGCACAGGGGTAAAAATGGTGTGATAGACCAGTTACAATGATCCTGTAATTGCCTTACCTTTCTCAAATAATGGTATATATTTTTGTCCTCCTGTGACTTTGTGCTCCACTGATGCAGACTCTCATCCACTCTGCCACCATCCTTCTTTTGATACAGTTTAATACTTGTACGTGCTTTTGCTCTCAGAAGTAGCTGACATTTTGAGACTGAGTCTTCAGTGGTTGAAGTTGTATTCCTCTTCCTCTAAACATCTGTTTAAAGATGTTGCCGTGATGGAGAAGGGACCTGCTAGCAGGAAAACCATGTTCAGAAGTTGGAACCCCATGTCAGAATGATGGAGGAAAATCTAAGAGTATATTAATAATTCCCACTATCACTGACCTTGAACAAGTCATTGCTCTTCAGTTTCCCCATCTGTAGTATGGGGATAATAATACTTTCATCAAAGGAGCATTGTGCAGTGTGATTAATTAATGTTTTGAGATCTTTAGCTGAAAAGACTCTTTTGAAGTGCAAATTACTGTTATCTCTGAGGTGGCTGATGATATTAAATAGTTGTACAACATCACACATGCGTCACTTCCAGGCGGTAAAGAAAGAAAAAACTCTAATATAATCCTTTTTAATGACTTTATTTTAATTAAAATTCTCAAGCAGTCCCACAATATCAGGCACTGTTTTGGCAGCAGAGAGCATTCTTTTCATAGTGCCTGGATGTGACAGATGTGCAACGTTGTATCTTGCTTTGAAAATCAACCATTTGCAAAGCTTGTTTGAAAGACCAGCTACCTAACTAGTCTGCACTCTGGTAATTATTAAGGTTTATTATTTTCAGTGAAGCACAGCCTAAAGATTCTGATTAGAATAAGTGTAGAAATAATGGGGTTTCCAGAAAGAAAGAGATTCTCTTGAAGATTAAAAATAACCAGGGATAAAGTATTATTAAATACTGTATTTGATCACGTATATGAACATTTGTGCCTGGTTTCTTTGTTAGCAATTTGCTTCGGGTTCTCATCCTCTGATAACTGTGGGTGGAGAGGGAATACATCTGCCTTTAGAAGCAGTCCTTGCCAGGCAGCCAGCCCCTCTTCCTGCTGCCAGGAGCTGAGATCATCAGCCAGGGGAACATGGCAGCACCACCATGCCAGTGCCATACCAAGTGCAGCCACCAGGACTCCCACAAATGAGACTTCAGGTGCTTCTGTGGTTCCTCTGAAATGCCTTTGCATCCAGGAGGAAAGCACTAGGATCTGGAATAAAAGAACTCAAAGATTTGCTTTCTCTGTGGCATTTCCAGGCCTGATGCTCACTGCAGCCATGTGTGTTTACAATGCAAAGCAGTGCTGAACTGAAACTAAAAGTACTTTTTCCTTATTTTAGCATCCTCTTTGTGCTGTCTCCAGTGTTCACTGAAGGGTGGTGCAAAACTCAGCCCTTCAATTCCCTCCAGGCTGTCAGCCTGCTGACTTCTGAATCATAGCTTTGAGATCTTTCAGCGTGCTCATTCCAATTAAAAATCATGTTTTGCCTAGAGTTCGGCAGCCTTTGGGGCCAGGAATGTTCTGTGGTTTCTCCCTGCTGGAACTCATGCCTTCTGGAGCCATCCCTGCTGCTGTACAAACTTGTGACACAGAGTCCATTGTAACTGAACCGTTTTATCACTTTCACTGCAGGAATGGAGGTGGCCGCAGTGGGACATTTTGTGCAATCAGTATTGTTTGTGAAATGCTTCGACATCAGAGGGCTGTTGACGTATTCCATGCTGTGAAGACACTGAGGAATAATAAGCCTAACATGGTGGACCTTCTGGTATGAGCTTTTTAACTGCACCATTAAATAGAAAATGTTCTTTATCTCAGAAGAGTCAGTAAGATTTCCAGGATTTGCAGTGGGAGTTGTTCACAAAGCAAGCAAGTCATTTTCAAAGGGGATAATGAAGTCACTTCACTTGTAAGAGTATTTTTACACTGCTTTCTTCCCAAGGAGACTTTGTCTCTGTTCGTTTGAATTTTTTAAGAGTTTTAAACTTTCAGATGAACATCCTTATTAATTTTCTTTTCTAGCAGGCTGAACCAAGTGGAGAGAAGCTCTTGCATGGTAGAAATAATAGTTATGCAAAATTAAATGCCAGATTTTCAAATTATATATTTTATAAATAGTTTAATCGCCTAATATTTATCAAAGCCATGAATTTTAGTTTGACATCCAGAATATTGCATTTAATTATGGTTGCTCTATCTCATAGAGAGATTAAAGAAGTTCAGAAACAAGGGGCCATGTGCAATTACTTTCCTAGAGAGTGTTTTATGAGCTCTTTTCCTAAATGGAGTATTGCTGAAGTGCCAGCTGCTATGCCAGAAGAGCTGCAGAACAGCTTAAACCAGCAGGTTCTTACACTCCAGTGTGTAGTTTTGTACTTGGAGATGGGTATAGCATGATACCCTGTTCTGAAGCCTGCGCTGTAAAAGACACTGTTTTACAACATCCTGCTGCAGAGGTGGCTGCTTAAGAGGCAGCTGCATTTAATTTAGTATCACAGGCAAGAGGAAGCAGCATCTGGATGTTAACCCAATCTGAGCCAATTTTGCAAGCTCTGGTGAAACAAGTTGGGGTCATTTCAGCAACTTTTCTCTAGCATGCCTGGGATGAGGCAGGAGATATCCCACTGAGCTGGTCCAACCTCTTGTAATTTTAGGAGAGGACTCCCTCAGATGAGCTGTGTGTGAGAGAATAGGCAGAAAGAGCGAGGCTTTCACACACAGGTGAAGGCAGGTGAGGAGGGATACCCACCTCCCCACCACATGGATGGCTGTGCCTCCTCTCTCCTGTGGGAGAATGGCTCCCACCATGTCCCCCATCACAGTGCTCTCTCCCAGCCTGCCTCTGAAGTCCCAAGCCCTCCCCTAGGCCCAGCTCTGGCCAGGCACAAGGAAGAAGGCCAGATGTTGTCAGCTGTGCAGGGCAAGGAGGGAGTTCACGAGCAGCACCACAGGGCCATGAGCCAGCAATGTGGAACTGTGAGTCTTCTTTTCCTCTCATTTATATTCTCAGGAGGAGAATCGTCATGCTGAGAACCATACATTTTTATTTCCTAGATATTAAGAAAAGTGTCCTAGTACTTCATTCATGTAGTATGGTTTGGACAGGGATTTGGCAGGCCTGCTGTTCTCTGCTCTCCTAGAGCTTGAGTCCGCAGAACTCACTGATGTCTTGCTCGTTTATTTCATAGAAACAAAAGGAAAATTACCAGTGTAGATGTACAGTTAAAGAAAATGCTCTGTATAAATTCCCATTTGTGACAGTTCTCCAGGTACAGATTTGTCAGGCAGTTGTCTCCATTTTTCAGCAGAGAATTTTTTTTAATCGAAAAAGCTAAATGTATTATTTTAGATATAAAAGTACCTTTTAGTAATTGAGACTGGTATTGGGAACGTCTGGAAGGCATGGAAAGGCCTTGTAGGGCCTTTTTTATTAGGAAATTTCAAAGCACTTGTGAAGGAGATGAGTACTGTTTTCCTTATTTTAACAGACAGAGGAATGAAGGCAAGGGACAATCAGGATTTTTCCCATTATCACATAGCGCACTGACTGAGCACAGTTAGAATGACCCCTCTTCAGTCTTGGTCTGCCATCTCATAGGAACAAATACTTGAATTAGCTAGGTTTCAATTTCCATGTAGATTGCTTCGTAAAAGGAATTGGGACACTTGAGATCTTTTCCTGATCTTGTTACTGGCTTTATCTTTTATGACCTTTCTTATATTAATGTGTCTTTGCCTCAGTTTCTCTATCTGAAAAATGAAGACAGTAATATTAATCTACCTTGTAAAATTTTGTGGTAGAAGATTAAATGCTCAAAATCATGACATTTCAAAAAATAGTTTAAGACTGCTTTATCAATACATGTCATGTACTTTCTGACTAGATAAAAGGCAGTCTTTACCATCCATACTTAGAGATTCATCTTTTAATTTCACTGAAACCTTGGTTTTCCTCCAAGTGTAAAAATCTGAATGCTACATCCCTACAGTATGGAAATCTATTAATTTTTTCAGCTATCATACAAAGGTAATGCCTGATATTGCAAAATATCTATTACGGAATGCCCAAAGCATTTGGTGATAAATATTATTGGGCCCACCCACAGACATCCTAGAAAAGAAATTTAAATATAACCTCTCTGAAGCTAGATAGTCTAAAGAGACTTCTAATATCCACCATCAAGTGAATAATAAAAATGTACAAAGAACACTAGTGAGTGAACACAGTGGGAAATAAGATATGTTTGCTTTTTAAGACAGGTATTCAGTTTACTGGAAATGACAGTTATTCTGCTGGAGCAGTAAATCAGCATAAAATGAGCATGGAGGAGCGGAAATGGATGAGTGGCTGATCTCTTGTTTTGATCTGTTATGTAGTTATAGAACAATTTCCATTTATTTAGAAACATATATGCAATAAAAGCAGAAAAGGAATTTACATAATACTCTGTTCTTTCCTTTTGTCTTTTTTTTTTTTATTCTTTTCTCATTCTGAAGAAAACACAAACAGTTTATGGAACCTTGCAGGACCTTAAATTCTCTTATACAACTCACTCATCACTTAAGACACCTAAGACTTGTTTTCTTTTGACGTGACATATCTCAACAAAAGAACCTGGAAATGGTCCATGCTTGTTAATAGCTTTTTGATTTTATTAATAGCATAAGATCTTTTGCATGTTAAGTGGTCTCTCTTCTCAGCTAAAATGTGACCCAAACTCACAAGTACAGGCCAAAAGAGTTAATCCTTTAAAATGTTTGCTTCCGTGAAAAGAGAATATATCTGAAGGTCTTCCTACTCATGATTTTGAGGAAGGCTGAGTGCTGTCAGCTCGTTAAATCTGTTCTTATTCATAAATTACAGTATGTGCTTAGTTATTTTTTATTAATTGAATAATTTTGCATAAGCAAAGGAGGCATTTCAGTATCAGAAATAGTCATAAAACTGGCAGGTGTTTCCAACTGAATTTTCAGAAGCCAGAGCCCTTTGATTCAAGGAACCTGCACTTACAATTTCTTTCAGCTTTTTTTTTCATTTAAATATTTGTAGTATTTTTAAGTATTCCAAGTAGCAAAAATGGAAACAGGAAAGGAGTCTGTGTGCACATAAAACTGGGAAGTCATCAGTGACTGCACCATGTAAAAGTTTCAGAGTGGGAAAAAGTCAGTCAAAAACATCTGTCGTCTCCATTCCCCCAAAGATGTGAAAAGGGCCAAGTCATGACCCTTTGTCCCCGAAGATGCAGAGTGGGTTTGCATCCCTCAGGAAGGGGATTTCCCTGGGACTTGCTCTGTTTCCAAGCAGTTGCAAATAAAACCAGCTGGTCTGTGTTTGAAGCAGAGAGCTGGCACCTGAAAACTTAGCCTCGGTAACAGGAGAACTATTAAGAGCCTTACTTGAGCATTACTGTCAGTTGCTAAAAATTAACTGGAATTAATCCAATATAATTTACCTCAGGCCTGACCTCACAAGGCTGTTGCACAGTCTTGTGGGTTGGGTCTGGGCTGCACATAGAGGACCAATAGTAAGTAAGCAGCTCTTGCCCTGAAATGTAGCAAGTGCATGAATGACATTAAAATAAAAGTTGCTATCTGGGAAATACTAAACACTGTGTCTATTTTAAGATAAGCATTTCCAGGGAGGAATTTCAATAACTCCAGTTCAGATAAAGTGCTACATGAGCATTTTGACAGATGACAGAAGGGCTGCAAGTCAATTTGCTTACGTGCAGTCAATTTTTCTCATACAAGTGTATTATAGCAGCTAAATACTCATCTAACATGAGCAGTACCATAAGTTACTATGTCTAGTGTCTATTGTCTGTTTAATATAAAGATTTTCTTATCTGAATATAAATTGGACTTGCGAACTGGTTCCCACTGACAACAGCTGATAGTAAATAATTTTAACAGAAGAGAAATATTGACCCCCTTAATTAAGTTTCTTCAGTAACTGACTTTGTGGTTTTCTTTTGATTTTTCAGGATCAATACAAATTCTGCTATGAAGTGGCTTTGGAATACTTGAATTCGGGCTGATTGTCTAAACAGCACAGACAAAGCTCCTCCTTTCACCACCACAAACAAAGCAAGTCACTTCATGATGTCTGTGGAAATGAGATGAAGACTTCTCAGTGTTATGCTTATACTGCTTTGTATAATTGGCTCTTTTGAAGAGCCCCAAAAGATGTTTATAAAACCGCTTGCACTGCCCAATTCCCACTCTGAAGCTGCTGCTTGGCACCCCTGTGAGCCTGCACCAAACCACGTGGCAGCCCTTGAACACCGTATTCATACTCAGCCATTGATGTGGTGAAGCAGCATAGTCCTCTGGTAAATAAGAGAGCACAATTATATTCTTACGAAGGAATTTGTACTTTTTCTGTTACATTTTGTTGCCTGTGATTCTCAGTTATTGTCACAGCCTAGTGTACATTTCTGTTCTGTGGAGAATGCTGTCTGGCATTTTGATAATATATGATTTTAGTTATATTTGTATTCTAACACGTGCATAATAAATGAATCATATGTAGCTTATCTGAATTAACAGAAAGACATGTACCAAATCATGTTAACTTTGTTAAGTTGTAATTTCTATCCACTTTGTACCATTTCAGAGAGAGAATCTTGATAGAAATGCAGTTAGAAAATGCAAAAGACTGGATGCTCAGATTAATATATCCAAAGTTTTTTCATTTGTTTATATTGTAAATATTTTTTGATTTCATCAAATTATTTATTCATTAAAATGATTTTTTTTGGTGAAGCACAGTGAGTGACAATCATTTTTATTAAGCCCTGGAAATGCTTACTGTATGATAGTGTAAACATTTGTTTACCTTGTATGGATTCTCAGCTCAATAAATAATTACATACATGATAAAATTTTGTTTAATTTAATATCTCTTGGCATCTGAGTGCCTCCAACTAAGCTTCTTTTCTAGATTAAAACTGGTAAATACTGAGCTACTTCCAGTGAGTGTTTATGGTGTGATACAGTGTTGATCCAGCCAATAGCAAGATCATAGGATCACAGAATCATAGAATGGTTTGGGTTGGAAGGGGCCTTAAAGATCATCTTGTTCCAACCTTGCCCTGCAATGGGCAGGGACACCGTCCACTAAACCAGGCTGCTCAAAGCCCCATCCAGCCTGGCCTTGAACACTTCCAGGACTGGGGCATTCACAGTTTCTCTGGGCAAGCTGTCCCAGTGCCTCACCACCCTGAAAGTGAAAAATTCTCCCTAATATCTAATGTAAGTCAGCTCTTTCTCAGTTTTAATCCATTCCCTCTTGGCCTGTCACTACAACCCCCTGGAAAAAGTCCATCTCCATCTTTCTTGTAGGCTCCCTTCAGGTACTGGAGGGTCGCAGTTAGGTCACCCTGAAGCCTTCTCTTCTCCAGGCTGAACAAACCAAATTCTCTCAGCCCAATTTACTGGAGACCCTGGAGCTGGATGCAGCTCACCAGAGTGAAGTAAGGTGTGCTGTGCCAGTATATGAAAGAGGTGAACTGTATGCTTATAAATGCACTTGCACAAATGCAGAACCTGAAAGATGCCCTGCTCTGGAGAAGAGATGGTGCTGTGCTGGCAGTACTCAGCCTTGTCACAGCAACCCTCTGCAGCCCTGGGCACTCCCTGCCATTCCCTCTGTGCCTGCTGCTGCTGTGAAAGGGCTGACAGTGCTCTTGTTCTTGAGATGTATTGACTGCTAAGAGGGGGATGTAATTCCTTCTGTTAAAGGTGTTAAAGGTACCAATACTAGAATGGCTGATGGGGAAGTTACTAAAAAAGTCGTGAAACTGCTCCGTGACTAGAGCTGTTGTCAGTACTGCCAGTGGACAGGTTTACATCATTAAAGCTCCTCAGAATGGCTGTACTGACCTTCCATGGTGTTTGGATGGTTCCCCTTTCTACAAAGCACTAACCAGGAATTGCCTTTGTTGCAGCAACAAAGCAGCAAAAAGGGGGAATGAGTCAGCAGTGGCTTGCTGAGCCATCTGCTGGAACTGCAGAACATTTTCTCACCCAGAAGTTTCAAAGAGACATTGCAGACAGAGCAACTGCTCAATACTTCCAAAGCTTTATGGGAAACCCAATTCAAGGATGTGGCCAACTGCACAGTGTTTTAGCTCTCAAATGATCGTGCTAAGCCATCTGGAATGGGGGTAGTATCTGTGTAAATGTATCAGTCAACCTGATGTGTTTTGAGAAGCTCTAAATCTAACAGATCCAGCTTGGACATGATGACTCACAGCTTGTCTACTCCCAATTCAAAACCTCTCTAAAATTCAGATCTGGAGACACGAAGATAGGTTTCCTCTGCATCTGGAAGGCATCTCTTTAAAGTGCAGCTGGCAGGTACTGGCCGTTGCTGTAAGTTGAACAGAAGTACTGAAAAACTTAGGAAATACAACCCCAGTCCTGAGAAGAATGATGGTCCTTGGATAAACCTTGTAGCACTTAAGCCTGTTGTAGAATGTGCTCTTACTCATTTTAAAACCCTAGTGTTAGGAAACAAAATCCAAACTTCTAACATAATATTCCTCCCAACCAGCTTGACAGGCCAGGAATGCCAGCCAAGCACACTTCTTTGTAATAATTACAGGACCATAAAAAGTCACTTTTTGTGATCTGTCCATTGAAATATGCATGGCCACATCCAATGTTTCAAAAAGCAGAAGTAAGATACATGTGCCAAAGGAGTCTTTGGACAGAAAGTGATGCTGGCAGTGTGATCCCAAATGTGAAATACAGCAAGAATCATGGATTTCTCTCCGAGCACAGAGATTGCTGGTGTCAGCCAGACATTATTTCAGCTTCTGCACTCGTGCAGACATACTTTGCACAGGTAGGCCTGGCGGGGATGGGGCAAGGGGTAGAAGGAGACAATGAGGAAAGAGTTCTGCAATGTTTCTTTACTGAAAATACTCTTTTTTCCCTAGTTCTTCTGACATAGAGTTTACGTTGCAGAGACTGTCTTAGGTTGTTCCAAAAGGCATTCTGCGAAGTTCAGTGCTGTAAAACTGGAGCCAGCCAAAGAAAACACAGCAAGCAGCTTTGTGTCCTCATACTACAGCTATCAATCAATACAAATTATGGCGAAATCCAGCCTTAGGCAAAACAGTATTTTGCCAAGAAGAAAAAACAGATGAGGACTTCAGATTAAGCTGATCAAGTGATTGGAGCACCTCTCCAATAAGAAAAGGCTGGGAGAGCTGGGGTTGTTCTCTGGAGAAGAGAAGGCTCCAAGGAGACCTCATTGCAGCCTTTCAGTACTTCAGGGTGGTCTACGGGAAAGGTGGTGATAAACTTTGTAGCAGGGCCTGTTGCAGTAGGATGGAGGGTAATGGTTTTAAACTAAAAGAGGGTCAATTTAGATTAGATGCAAGAAATTTTTTCCAGTGAGGATGGAAAAACACTGGAACAGGGTGCCCAGAAAGGTGGTAGATGCCCCATTCCTGGAAACATTCAAGAACGGGTTGGATGGGCTTCTGAGCAACTTGTGTCTAGTGGAAGGTGTTCCTGCCCAGGGCAGCAGAGTTGGACTAGTGCATTCCAACCCACACCATTCACTCAGGTGTTAGGAACAGAGAAAATACAAGGAGTCAGAAAGGAGGAGAAGGAAGATATGGACATGATATTCCAGAACTCTGAAAGTTATCTGAAGGATGGCATTTTAGAGGAGACAAAACAGCAGTGACAGCCATTGTAAGTATTCATAATCCAACCTCCCTTTTCAGAAGACAGTTACATAAATGCGGGCCCAGTAGAGCTGCAGAACTTTGGGAGATATCAGTCCCAGTCTGGAATGGAGGGAGGAAAGTTTTCTTCAATGCCCAGTGTATAAGAGGTACATAAATGAATAAAGAGATACTTCAAATGGTTTGCCATCTTTATCGCCCAACTCATCACCTCTCCAGGACTTGAGGTAGGTGATTTTTGCTAAGCTATTCTGAGAGAGCAGCAGTGGGGATGGTGAGAGAGGTGATGGCATGCAGGTCATCTGTATCTTTATAACAACAATGCTCCTGACAGCTTCCTGGGCTTCTTTATCAGCAAAATGAGTCTATCCCTGGCAGGATACCTTCATGGAGTACTAACAGCTTAAGGTCTACATCTAGTAAGATGAAAAAATAAAACGTAGAAAAAACTTCTTACCCAGCACTACATAGTGTGTTTCAAAAAGGTGTCTGTGCCACAAAGACTTGATCTGAAGGTGTAATGCATCATCAAGACCATCTTCATTTTGGGTTTCTCCTTTATCTGGTTCTGACTCATCTTTAATATCTCTGAAATGTTTTCTTTTTATTTCATTGTATGTGGGTCTGTCCCCAGATCCAACTGCTTACTGTACGTGTCCCTTCACAGTTCTTTAATAACACGTAGCAAAGGCACAAACAGACTTTTGTTCTTTAAGGTGTGGCAATGGAGATAAATTGACACTTCCAGCAACAGCTATGCCAAGTGTCTTCCTTTGGGAAGCCTGGAGAGAGCTGTAATGGCAGTATCCTTTGGCATTACTCACCCCAAACCTGAGCAGGATCATCTGCTCTGTCTCTTTTTGTGGTTGTTTCGAGTCTTGTCTCTTCTCCTCCTTCCCCCTCCCCCATATCAAGGATGACTAAAGGAAAGTAAGTGAATTTAAAGTTTACTTGAGGTTTTACAGCCTCATTACTTTCCTGATTCAAAAGTTATTGGGTTACTCTGCCTCCCAAAGTAACATCTTTAAGCACTTGTGCGTTAGCCTTCAGAGGCAGGAAGTTATATAGGCAGATCACTGTAACAGAATGATTTGTTGTATCATTTTGGATTTATTGTCGGCTTTACACTTATTTGATCAACTTGGAGCCTTGAACTACAAAATCTCATGCATCCTGTATCTCATGCCAGACACAGGGCTTTATTAAAAGAAAAATTAAATTAGGAACAGGAAAAAATCTTTTACAGCTTAGGTCTGTTGTGTGATGCTGGTTAGGGAAGACAGTGACCACTATCAATTTAGGGACACAGTACCAGTAAAACCCAACAGACCATGTGAAAAATAATGCCATTTCTGATGCAGCTCATTTGTTTGGTTGTTTTTTGTAGCTTAGACTTTGTCTAGATGGTGAAATTATAAACTGATGGGTGTATTTGCATTGCCTCCGCCATTCACATGCTCTGCCTGCAGGAGCTTTCCTCACACCACTGGCATGAGGGAGTTTGTTCTGCACATCCCTGCTCAGCATTCCCCTTCAGCATCCTAGCCCACTTTATTGGAAAAACCTTGCCAAAGCCTTGTCAACCCTTTCCAAACTGCAATAAACAGTGGCAGCAAAATGCCTTCTTCACTCCTGCTGCTATTTCCAAACAGACCTCTCTGCAGAAGGCTGAAAAGGCAGCTCCTGCCCTGGTTATTTCTCCAGACTCACCTAATCAGCTTCAAGCCTGAAAGCCACTTCCTGCTGCCCACTCTTCCTCCAGTCTATCTCTCCAGATCTTCACCCACTCTCGGGGCAAGGCTGCCACATATCCACCTCCAGGGGCTCTCCTGGAAGATGCAGTGCCCTCTGGTGCTGCCACTTCCCTTCCAGTCCTGTCACCACAGCAAGTGCTGCTCTTTCTCAGTAATATGACTTGAGAGAGGTAGAAGGAAGATTTGAGGCTGTTGTGTCTACAAACACTTTACCGTGATTTTTTTTTTTTTTTTTTTGAATATTGCTGTTAGGATTCAATGTACAAAGTCACAGAAAAGGTGGACCTTGGATATGAAGAGTGATAATTATACTTGCTGTAGCTTGTCTGAGGGAATATGTCAGGGGAGATTAACATCTCACATTCACTGGCAGTCTTTTCAAACAATGGTATTTTTACTTCTGAAACTCTTGTGTTGATGTGTTTTTAGCAGTAGCTAGAAGATTTTTAATTGTATCTCTGCAGCTGTGATATTTCTAGCAATTGAGGTTTTTTGTGATGATGTGCTTGGGGGTCACAATTAAAGCCTAAGTATCTTTCATGCTAGACATATATTAATACTGCTGCCAGGGCTGAGTAAATGCAATCAGAACTCCCAGTCCTACAAACACATTAATATCCTCTTGTCTAGTCCAACATACACACAAAAATCAATCTGATACTCACATACGTTATGCATATATGAGTTCATCAGTCCTTGTGCATGTCCTGTCATGATGCTGTATTAAGTCTGGCTGGAATGAATTTAATTTTCTTTGTAGCAGCCCATATGGTGCTGTGTTTTGTATTTGTGATAAAGCAGTGTTGATTGCACACCAATATTTTAGCCAGTGCTGATCAGTGTTTGCACAGCATCAAGACCTTCTCTGGTTCTCACTCTGCCCCTATTCCAGCAGGTAGCCTGGGGGTGATCAAGACCAATCAGAGTGGGAGGGAACATGGCTGGGACAGATGAGCCCCACTGACCAAAGACAGTCCCATACCACACATCATCACACTCAGCAACAAAATGTTGATGGAGGAGGGGGAAGCAATTTCTAGGAGACTGCCTGGGCATTGGTCTGTCTGTGGGAGGTGGTGGGTGAATGCTTTTGCATTAATTGTTTGGGGCCTTTTTTCCTCTTTTTTCTTCCACTTTCCTTCACTTCTTAAACTCTCTTTATCTCGATCCACTTGTTACCAGTCTTTTGCTCTTACTATTCTCATGAAGGACTATGCAAGTGTCTCTGTGGAGTCTTAGCTGCTGGCTGGTGTCAGTCCACCACAGCACATACAGGTTTGTAGGACTAAGGTCTACAGACATCAGTCAACAATATGCTTCAACAAAAAACTATAAATAGGAGCTTACTTGTCATAAAATGAATAGGGTTGCCTAGGCGCTCAAAATTAAGCGCATGATGTATGCCATTAAGAGCACATTTTAAAAACGAACCTAAGTAAATGGAGCAGATTGGCCCACTCATTCAAAGTGATAAAAACATGGAATTGAATTATGTGTGGCAGGAAATTTGGGGCAGACATTTGGCCTTCTCTATCTGTACAGTGTTGTGTCTGTTTTAAGTGATGTCTATAACCAGCACTTAGTACAACAAAAACCCCTCTGCTAGTGCTTTGCTATGCCATGAATGAATGTTACAAGTGCAGCAGAGCCCTTCCTAAGAGCTTTTCAGGCCTGCACAACTGTAGACACTGTACAAGGAGGTGGCATTTGACCCTGATGAGTTGCTCCCCCATAAACTATTACCTTCAGATAACTCAGAGGGGAGAGCACCATGCTGGATCACATACTGCTTTCACATGTGAGGTTAACAATGACAGCCTCTGAAGAGACACTGGTATGTATGCAATCTCATTACTCTCTGCATCTGTAACCCTTAAAAGTTGAGCTGAGAAGTCATAGTAGAGCTGCACAGAGAACTAACCTGCTGTTGTGTCCCCATGAAATTCTGATTTATAAAGTATGTAACGATCAGCCTATAATATAAAACTTTTGGTTACTGCCGTGCCACAAGAGAAGTGGGATGACATTTTATGTTGGTCCTTGAAGACTTCATTATCTCAGTGTTCTCCAGTCTGCACAATTTGGTGGGAACGCCTGGGAAACTCTTGCACACCCAAGCATAAGGGGAGTGGCCTTTGTTGGACATGGACAGGAATTTAATCAGTATTACACATCACATAAACCAAAATGTAGCTTTGCTCTCACAGGAATCAGCACAGATTCGGCCACACTGAATTGCAGCCATGGATTGCAGCCCTGTGTTTTGGAATGATTACAGCCTACATCTGAAAACCAGCTTTTGAGCCAATCCATAGAGACAGCACTGTTAAAAAACCATCTGCCAATGGCTTACAATGCTTTTCCTTCATTTTATTCAGGTTGGGTTGTTTTCTTGGTAGGATATGAGCAAAATGATATGACCCAAACTAGATACTTTTCACATCCTGGTTCTTCAAGCCTGACTGTACCAACCTCCATCAAGACCTAGCAAGAAAATAGCACATGCACAAATCTGTATCTCTTTCAATGGCAATCAATGAATGAAATGCAACATCAGTCTGTCTTCTGCCTTCTTTAGACAGCCTTGCATGGAGCTATATCTCAGCCTGACAGCCAAAAAGGCCCAGCAATGACTGCTGCTGTAATTGATTTGAATAAAAGCTTTTGATTTATTAAATGAAAGCTTTTGATATATTAAACTGTACTGTCTTTCTATCAGATGACAAAGGCTGCTGGTCAAATAGAGCTTCTCTCTCCTGTTGGCACTCCTCTCTTCCTTCTTCCTTTCCCATTGCCAATCTTCCCTCTTGCCAAATCACTCTGACCCACATTCTTGATATCTGACAACACTTAAGATCAGTCTGTGGTCATCCTGTGTCTGGTTTGACAGGCAGCTTTTCCAAATCCATGTCCTGCAGCGAAGGCTCTCGTTCCTGCTGGCAGCATTGCTCCCCTGCCTGCCATTCCACCGCGTCTGTCAGCAGCACAGCCAGGGGCAGGGCATCATCTGCTGAAGGTGGGCAGAGTTTTATTGCTTTGGGTGGGATTTACCTTCTGTGTTTTTACATAGAACATTCTCTCCCCTCCCAAGACCTCTGCTGCAATGCTCTTGCAATACATGTTCTTGTTGCATGAGATTTCCATTTAGCTGAGACTCCTGGGAAGACTTGGATACTCTTCCATAACTGGACTGTTAATACAACTACAAAATCGTTTGTTACATTTCTTCTGGACAATGAAGATATAATTTAGTCCAACCTTGAACATAAAACTACTAAATAGTTCTTGTTAGCAAGCAGTCAGAACAATATTGCAGCGTAGTTTTCCATGATCAGCTGTGTCAAATGTACAAAGGTTACGGTGGTTTTACTTTCTAGATCCGGTTAGGCATGAGCAGTGTCTTCCCTTTACAACCGATAAATGGCTACATGATTTGGCACCAGATTATTCAAGCAGACAAATTAACTTCAAATATTAATACATTCAGCAGCCAGTCAGACAAATTGCTTGTTCTACAAGTGCCAGAGTGGTCACGGGGGGATTTTCCTTCTGCTTTCAGGAAACCTAACCTTCAGAGCAGTGCTCAGCCAGGCCAGCAAGCCCATCAATCAGCAAACAAAGTTGGCAGCAGTTAAACCCATCTTCAGTTCTCTCTGGAAAGGAGGTAGGAAAGAAAAAAAGCTTGGCCAACTTGGCCAAAGTCTACCGGGATTGTTAGAAATCTGTATTTCAAATAAAACACACGTGCCAAGGCTCTGACTCATCATGGCCATCTGAGGGCCCTGCTAGGAGCCTGCCTACCCCAAAACTGTTTTTCCATGGCCATAGGGTGAGTCATCTTGAAGAGGTCTGTCTGCCTCCACTAACTGACAATGATGGTGTCCCTATAAGATGGGCTACCAGCACCACCTCCCTTCTCCTCTTGCATATTTTACACCTAAATCCTGTCAGAAAGGACAAACCTGCTGTTTAAAGTAACATGTCCTATGATAATATAAGATAAACAATTGAGGAAATGGAGTAATATATATTAGAGCAGGAGAGATTAAAATTAAAATGCTTTCATCAATTAGTGAGAATGAAAAATCCCTAGAACTCTTTCCAATTTTCAAGCATTTGTATTTATGTATTTTGTGAAGAGCAATGTTCTCTTAAAACTTTTCATAACTGAACTGGATATGGACTCAGAAGCCAATCTGTCAGTGTAACTTATACCTAGATAAAAAAAACTGAAAGGAAGAAAGGCATTACCACACATGACACAATACTTGCTGTGTGGAGTAATTATTGTGCTCTTTGTACTCACTTAATTGTCTGGTTGTAGAGTTTCAGAAGACATTTCTAGTACAGGAATATTTGAAGAAAGCCTTTAGGGGTGAAAACAAAAGCCAAGCTGACTGTTGCAACACAACTCAGATAAGATTACAAATATAAATTCTGTGTTCAACAGGCAGAAAACACATTTATAATTTTATCATTTTGCTCAAGGTTTCCTTAAAATTTATATCTTCGTTGAGTATAAACATATTTTCTCTATAACATATGGCACTGAACTGAACCAATCAGGAGGTGCTGTTTGTGCTCTGAGTGCTAAAGCAATTCCATAAATTATGCAATGTATTTTGTCAGTAAATGTATAGATGGGAAAGTCATTAACATCACAAATCACACCTTGCTGATGTATATGTTAGCATATTTTTTTATTATAACTCACAGGTGTGAAGTTCTAAATACACTTCACATGGTGATGAGTTATCCAACTGATTTGGCTTCCAGAAGACATTTAACACTACTGACCCGTGGGGATGGGTTGTTCCTACTGGGCTTGGAATCAGTGGCATTGCTGCTCCAGGCCCAGCTGAAGCAAGACAGTCTGCTACCCACAGGCTGCATTCCCATTGCTGACTGAGAGGGGCCCAGCAGTGCCAGAACATCCCAGCCATGAATATGCTTATTACAGACCCACATCTGTCCCTACACTGAATAAATATGGCTGAGTCCTTTGGGGAGAGATGTGTGTAACAACTCCAGACTTGGTTTCCACACTTAAATTTAGATGTGAACAGCAATAATGTTGTCTTCATTTAAACAAAGGATTTTTATATCCCTTAACAGCAGGGGTAGAGTGTAGAAGATTCTTTATCAGTATTACATAGGCAGTGTGCATATTTAACTTAAGACTTTATCTTCCCTCAGAAGAGACCCCAACAAAACAAAGCCTCCATGGATTGTCCTGATTGCATGATATCAAAGAGCAGTTTAGGTGTCTCATATAAGCAGGTACATCTCTGAGCCTTCACAGCTCTTTTGCTCTTCCCTTGACAAGCCCAGGATCCCACTGGGAGAAGGCTGTCCAGAAGAAACCCACCTTCTGCCCTCTGACCCCAGGCTGAGCTGCTGGCCCCAGCCAAGACAGCAGCAGAGATGGAAAGCTGAGCTGTGCTGCACACAGTTGGTGAACTTTGTTTTCCCTTTGGGGGGTTCATGCCATTCACTGCTGTCCTTCTTGGCTCCTTCCCAACTTGTTTTCCGAGCTGCTATGCGTATATTGTACAGAAAGAAGGGATAGTATCCCAAATAATCTCTCTCTCTCTCTGCAAGGTACCACAAATCACCCTCATCTTCTAGCATCTGTTTGTGATGCTACAACATCTAGACTATGTGGTGCTACTATTTTGGGGTTAAGCTCTTTAAATGAAGTTATTTTACCCTAAACACATCCACATATATCTGTATCTATTTTGATACAGGTTTTTCACTTATGGAAAAGGTCAAATGATTATGAGCAGTTTAACTCATTTGTATTGCATGCTGCCTAGATAAACTCTTCATAGATTTGTTCAAAGACCAATTTGTTGTTACTTCAAATATTTCTTCAAAGGTAATTATTTTTTCACTACAGTGTTTTCACTCCACATTCCCCAACCTCAAACTATTCTAGTCCATGAATAAGTCTATTTCTCATTGAGAAGGAGAACCCACCATGATTTTCCAAACAATGAGACGTTTTGGGAGAAAGACCATTGGAAAATTTCACAGGAAAAGACAGTACACTCATCCCATTTTTTTTGCAGTTACAAGACCTGGGACCAGCTCACATTTCTGATTTTTCTTTCAGGGAACTTGTGCTAAGCAGCAGCACCACTTTGCTCTTTTATGTAAAACTCAGTTTCATCAATATTTTTCCAACAGATATTCACTACATTAAATAATTTACAAGAGATAACAATCTCCAAAGCCAGCCTCCATCGATGAAGTGCATTTAAAGTAGGAGCCTCTTCACTGATACCCTTTCTCGTGGGTTAACAGTTTTGGCCTGAGTCGAGAGACAGGGAGAGGGAGGCTAAAACCACCCAGCTTCATAAGGACACTTTTCCTTCCTGCACAGCGGAATGTTTGAAGTTGATGCCAGCCTACTCAGCTGGAACAGCAGCACTAATGTGAGCATCATGCTCCCGCCTGTAAGCACTTCTCAGAGTACCTGACAGCTGCAAAACTTGGCTCCTCAGTGCTGCCCTGCTGACCAAAGGTGCCTGAGCCACAGAGGGCTCTGGTCTGCACCATGGGCACCCAAACAGCAGGACCTCACCAGCCACTCGGCTCCAGCAGCTGTGGGGATGCGTGGGACAAAAGCAGCACTGCCACTCAAGTGTCCTGGGTTAATGACTTTGCTAATGATGCATCCTTCTGGAGAGCTCCTGGTGCTGGCACCCCCTGCCCACTGCCATCCGTGCCTCCTCCTGTGCTGCAGGACAAGGGAAAAAGATTCCCCTCTCACACGCAGCCATGCAGGAAACACTCCTGCCTCTCTGAAGGATGACTCTGAATGATAAACAGCATAAGCCAGGAATCTTGGCAAATTAAAAAGTTTAATTTATGATGCTGCATAATTCTAGCTGCTTAGCAGGTATGATATTACTTGCTTATTTGAAAGCCAAAAGAGGTAAATTAGATGAAAATGTGCTTTGTAGGAGGTTGTTAATCAGAGAGGACTGCTGGCTCCTTCAAACCACAGGTGTTCTCAGCCAGTGGATGGTGCCACCAGCAAAGACCTCCCAACCTCATGGGTTTGTGGCTGCCCATGAGGGCTGTTTGCCTTGTTGGTTTTGGCAGCAGCTGAGAGGTCTCTAACAAGGCAGCTTTCCCTCAGAAGGGCTCAGCTCCTATTGCCTTTCTCCCCAGCACAAGAGCTGATCACTGAATCTCAGCAGGAACTGGCATGGCTCCTTGGCTTATTCAGTGTCCTACAAATAGCTGCTGAGCAAAGTGATTCTGGGGAAAGAGAGAGAATAACAACAGTCTGGAGCCATTCCCACCCAGTGTCAGAGCAAAGTTCATCAGCCAGGAGGTTTCTTTTGTATCCAAAAAGAATGACATTGATCTCTGTAACAGAAGAAAATTAGTCTCTCTCTTTGGCAAAGTTTTAGTATCATTCACTGTTGCTACTTCACTTGCTCAAAAATCTGAAATCACCTGAGAAAATAAGTCACAGAAGGTCCAAGACCTTCAGAATAGAAATTGCTACAACACATACAGGAATAAAAGGAGTTTTCAAGGTCTTCAAGTGGTTTCATCCAACAATATTAGGAAGTTAATGCTAATACTAAGAGGGAGGGAGGGAGTTAAGTGCTTATACACAGTTAGAAAAAAACTGATGTTGGCACTCACTTTTAAAGCATCAAGGGCTCAGGGGTCTGTCCTAGGCTATTCCACAGACCCTTGCTGGTCCTTTAGCTTGATTGTGTCACCTTCAATTCTCCAGGTTATTATTGAAGAGACACAGAAACGGGAGTAAAAATCAGAAAAGCAAAGCTGTATTTGAAGTCTAGTTTCATCATTAGTGCGCAGACAGGATCTTCCTGTGACATGATATGAAACATTCCTGCACACTCCTTAAAATACCCCTTTTCTGTGCTATGTGAGTCGGATTGCCAATTTTTCTTTTTTTTTTTTTTTTTGGCAATTCTCATACCTATAGGTCTCTGGTGGCTTTTCAGCCTTCCAAGCAGAGCACAGCTGTCAGGCAAAGCACGCTGTGAGAGCCCAAACCCACAGCCCACAGGGTCTCCAGCTGGATGCAGTCAGGTGGTCAAGAGGTCTCTCCACTAAGGTCTGTGCTGAACTCGCCATGCCACTCCTTCCAGGCACACAGTCCTTCTCCCAGTGTAACAGGTGTGATTTGGTATTTTGTGGGGGGTCTGGAGTGTGTGTGTGGAGTGATGTGTGATGTTCAGTGAATCTGAGTCCGAGGGGAAATTCGTCTTTCTACCAATTCCTGCTCATATTTCTAACTCAGTTGAACCTCCTAATTTATTGTCACCTACACCTTTTGTAACAGCTCCCTAATAGGGCATGAAACACCAGTGAAATGAACACCAGATTTTGGAGAGCCCAGAGCAAATACGTCCTTCTGCTTTGTCATTGCCATTTATTTTTTGAACTTTCTTTCCCTCCCCTTAAGTCCTTGATTCAATCCATGACAGTTTCTTTGCAGCTCAGACGGCTACTCATTTTTCACACCAGATTTTGTGACACGCCATATCAAAAACCTTACTGAAAGCCCAGAACCGCTTAATCGATTTCATTCCCATCATCCATTAACTTAGTAATTCTATCAAAAAATAATCTAGCTTGGGTGGTACGATTTGTTCTTTGTGAACGTGCACAGATTATTTCCTCGGGGTTTTCTCTCTCCCAGAGACGTATGGAGTTCTTTTCCACTTAGTATTTCATTACTGAACAACAGTCTGATATTAGACTCACCAGAAGACACACTCTGACAGCCATGGCAGGTCAGAAGAAAATGCAGAATCCTTCCAGTCATCCCACTGCAGTATGGTGGGAGTCAGTAAGCTAGCACATGGGGAATCTGGTGGTTCCAGTCCTACCATTGTAAGATTGCTTGTTACTGCCTTCCCTCCCAATAGCTTTGCATCTAAGTATCTTGATCAAATTATTAGCAGACAGTGGGTTTTGAGAAAAACATTTTTAAGAGGAATTATTTCTTGTTTCCTTCCACTGAGAAACTGAGTGTATTAGGACAGGATAAACCTGCAAACAAGTGAGGTATTCTGACACATCTTGGTCAATCAACTTCTTCAGGTCTATCTTCTAGGTGAGAAAAGCACTTAGAAGCCTGATGGGGCTACTTAACAATCAACTGCTCAAAGGCTGTCATTTTCAGTTCATCAGTCAAGAACTTTTTCTGAATCCGCATTTTTACATTTCTTAGTCAGGGCATTAAGCAGGTGGGATATTTCACTTTCAAGCTTTAACTGGTGCTCACCTGTTGTGGTTTCAGGTACAGTCCCTCAGTGCTGACCACTGAGCAACTTAACCTGCAGTGGCTGTTTGCTGAAAATGGACAAAGTTTTCTTTCCTTCTGGGAGCCCACAGAGAAGGCAGGGTGGAATTAATAATTTTAACACCCAGTTTAAAGGGACTTGAGAGTATTGCTGGCCTTATTTCCCTCTCCCATTATTTTTTCACTGAATGTTCTGATAGCCTAATTGCCATGTGGTTTGCATTAGCTATATTTTTTCTTTATACAAGCTGTGTTAAGTCTCTGCTAATGTGGACAATCAAGATTTGATTGCATGACATTGTGGGTAACAGAAAAGTTTGAAAACAAATGGTCTGTAACACATACCTTGTTCCCCTCCTTTCCATTCAACTTTTTCTGGTCCCAGTCCAGAAATTTTTTCCAAAATGTTGTTTGGAAGCAGTCAGCTCCAAGAGTACCTTCAGGCACAGCAGACAGGCCCTAGCAGAACTTGAGGAGCAGGGAGAAAGGAGAGCTGAAAGAGGAAGCAATGGGGAGAAGCAAATAAGTCTTTATCAACTCTTATAACAATGGAAAGCAGCAGGGCAAAAGGGTAGAACTTTAAAACCTCTGTTAACTTTGTTTTTTCCAAAGGAAATTTTCCTCTACATCTTATTATTACAAGATCAGAGATGATTCTTGTGTGCTGCAGAAGCACATTAACAATAAAAAACCATTTTTATTTCTATCTGCTGTCTCCTTGTCATACAGAGACACTATCAACACCTGCATGCAGACCATGGACCTCAGCCCAGTAGGAGTCCCAGAGAAGTTAACAAATCTCATTTAACCTCCTCAGTCTCTGCTAGGAAGCTGTGATTTCCAGTGTAAATAACAAAATGGCCTATACACACTATTTCTGAAATCTGAGGACAGTGAGACCACAGAACTGTCTGATGCCTGGCCTGATATTTGCTATGACTTCCTATAAAAGATCCTCATTGGAAAGGAGATTGAGGGCCCTCTTCCCGGGAGCAAGCAGTCACACAAAACACACTCACTTCTTCCTGCTAGCCAGATTCTCAAAGCCTGCTTTCTGAAGCTCCTGAACAGCACCAGTCTGCTCAATTGCACAGCCCATCACACTCCATGAGAGGAGGGATTATCTGTCATTTTCCCCTGCTTCCTGCACACCTTACCAATTAGGTTAAAGCATGCCTGAAGGGTCACAGAAGCATCCATCTGAGCCTTGGGAGGGTCCCCACCAGTTCAAAGCATATTTTCAGGCTAGGCTGAACTTACTTCATTATTTCTTCTGGCCCCTCTTTCCCAGGTCATGGCCTCCACTGGGCTTGGTGCCCAAAGACACTTTTTCTCAGGAAGGTGCAGACAGCAGTGCCTGGATTTTCCCTTTTTATGTCAGAGTGGCTCAGGGCTTGAAATGATTAGAGGTGATTAGTCTGACCACTAAGACATTTACCGCAAGCTTGCTAACTGGATCCCATCTGATTTTTGTCAAGAAAAACAACGCAAACCACCATTTCAATGACTTAGAATGAGGTGCTGATTTATATTTATTTCAGTAGAAAATTTAAGCCTTTACGAAGAGGATAAAGTTCCACTGAGACTGAGTGACAGATCTTAACATAAGAAGCTTTAGCATTTTATTCATTTGTGAGTGTATTTGTATTCACTGTAATGCGTGACAATTCCAAATAACTATCTTTTTTTTTAAATGTGCTTCCATTGAAATATGTTAACAGAAGCCTGTGTTCAGAAATCCAGTATTTCTAACATATTTTATGCAAATAGCTATCCTTCAAGGTTAATGTCTGTTCTCCGAAGGTGGGGAGAGAGTTCTTACAGTCTTGCTAGAATGAGGTACTGAATCTGCAACCAGCAGAAAAAAAGAGGTTAAGTCCTTAAGATTTCACCTTGCTCCAGTTGTGACAATGCATTGAACTCAGTGCTGACAGCCCAGCTCAGGTTTAACCAGATCTGCTGGCTTTAGTGAGTGTTTCCATCGCAGCTGTACTAACATTATCCAGCCACGTGCTCCAGCACCGCTTTATGTTTCCTCCTGCTTTTCTGGTAGGTGTGCTGTGGTTTATGACTGAGTAAATATAAGGGACAAGTGTGAAAGGTTAAAATCTTTCATCTAGCTCTTCAGAGGCAAAGAGATAATGTACTAACTAGCATCTCCATGGAGCAGAGGCATCTTGAGAAAAATGAAGAGGAAATAGGAGGAAACCAACATTTTGAAAAATTACCGACAACTTCAAAAGAGCATTAATCGCCCTACAGATAAATGTACTGAGGTTAAAGAACACTGGGGATGTTTATAGATACAGTGGTAGGACTTTTCAAAGGTAAAAATAAGAGTAATTGTCTTCCTGACATTCATATTTATTGGTATTGTTGTTTTTATTATTGAGTATTTATGTTTCAAAATTTCCTCTGCACTACCTAAAGGGGTCTATGACAGACACAACAGGAAAGCTTAAAATAGGTATTTTGACTATAAGGATGTAAAAACAAAACAAACCAGAATCTGGTTGCAGAAAAACAGCTGCATCATCTTTTTCTGTGTCTGTGTGTGTGTGTGTGTGTTAGATGCTGAGTTAGATCCCCAAACTAAATGTCTCCAAAACTTGACCGGAGGATGACATTTCTGTTTCGTGGCAGCTCTTCAGGTTGTGACATTTATTGTTGCTGCTGTGCTTTTTTCGTCTGTACAGGGACAAAAATAACCTGATTCCGTTGTTAGAACAAAACAGAAGCACGGGGTTCCAGTCTCCAATGCCTGCACCTGTGGCCCCTGGCGATGGCAAGGCTGCCATGGGACACGGGGCTGTGCTCTCTCACTTTTCAAGCCTTCAGAAAAAGCCTTGCTGACACAGATACCTTCCTGTAGAAAAATCTGACTGGTGAAGCAGCCTGTTTCCCGTATGATAAATGAACAGCACGTACTAACCAGCTCTAATAGGCAGGATATGGGTGAGTGGCTCGAAATTGGTATAAGAATAGGAACAAATGGAATGGACTGAGGGATAGGAAAAATACCCACTTGCAGTGCATTTCTTGTCACAAGAATAGAGATGGATTTCTCTAAGCATGATGATATCCCCTCTTGCCCCAGTGGTAGCATTTTTGAAGAGGGTGCTGCCACTGCAGTTTCTGATTCAATGGGGTCAGAATGAAAATGACACCAGGCTTATTTAAAATTCGCATCCCAAATATATTTTCTTTGCATATTTACACTGTTGATTGGCATTAGCATGCAGTCTGGTACCAGATGAAAGCACAGACTAAGTTCATCAAAGATAACAAGTAATTCTGTGTAATGACTAAATGGCATTCCTAGATATCTACTCTTAAAAAAGAAAATGAATAGGTCTAGTTGTAATTACCAACTCAGTTTCCATACACTAAGCTAACATTTATGAATATTGAACTAGACTGTAATTGACTATGTTAGCTATGTGTCAGTTTACTTTTCTAATGCAAAAAAAATTTAGTTGTTATCACTAGAACTGTTTGTTAAAGTTGAAAGCAGATTAATCATTAATAGGGATGTCATTTATTCATTATGGTTAAAATATATATCTCCACTTGTCACTTGGATGAATCTAGTTTCTTTTCTCATCTCAGCTTATTGACATCACAGAAGAAAAGAGCTTCTTTACTGCATTCCTGTTGGAGCTTAAGGCCTTTACAATTGTTTATTGATGAACTAGTATTTTGAAAATCAAGACTGCTGAGGCTTAAGATTGTAGTGACAATTACATGGTGTTTTTTTGCAAAGCTAACAATTTGCATGGGATTGATGATAGCTTGACATTAAGCAAATAAGGTATTATTATTGTAATTTAGTTCAGAATTTTGTAGAAAATACTGCCTTGGTCCAATGCACAGATATCTACGACCATGCTATGGTATCTCCTTCATGCAAAAATTTAACCACTTCAGTACCTTCCACCTTGTCATTTCCAACTGCACAATGCAAATACAGATCTGCCAAGCCCTGTCCACACTAAGGCATGGGAGTAACTCCTTCCAGGGGACTAGTTCTGCTGCAGATTATTTATCTGTATAGGAGTTCCTGGACCCAGCTCAGAGGACTGACCCTGGAAGACCTGCTATGTGGTAGCATACAAGCCTGAAAGATATTGCTGCAAGATGAACAGATTTTTCATCATTTTTTAACGCATTTATTGCCGCCTGCACTAATAGCTACATCCTCACTAGAAAACAGCTAAATACATTCATGGTACTGAACACACCTTGATAGACCACTGGTTTTAAAAGAACTTCTGAAAAGCTTGGCACAACAACAGAAAACCAGGCAAGATGTTCTTCCTGCCATACTCAGTACCAGGTGCAAGGAACAACCTTAGGACATTCAGTCACTTCATATGCCTGTCCTTAAATTTAACAGGAAGAAAACAATTGTATTCAACACAAAAAATATTGTGTGGCAAGCAGGCTAAAGCCTGGGAATTTTGCACCTCAGCTCTTACACTGGCAGCTTTTCACCCATAAGGACTTTATGGTGTACAGTGGAAAACCTTTGTTCTTTCTTGGGAGATGAAATTTAGGATACAGTGCTACAACCTCAGGGCTAATCTTTATCTCTTCTAGCTGGATGAGTGCAAGGGAAAACCAGGAAGGCACTTCCCAGTCCAGGGCTACTCACTCGGGGGCAGCTTGATGCTGATCTGCATCTTCTTGGAACGTGTGCTTTGATGATTCAGTGGTGTGTTGGCAGCTTAACCTTCAGTGTTTCAAATTCTTACTGAAATTCAAGAGTTCTGATGTCGGTGAGGACACATAGGCACCCTCGATCCAATGCGGGTCCAGCTGCACAAACACTTGGAAGTTAAATCATCTGTTCAGTGTATCTCTTGACCAACATCTTTATCAACATAAGCTTTGAATTACATCTTTCAGTAGAAACTGAGCATGTGCTGGTGGCACACTCAGCTTTAATAATGAGAAAATTAAAATCTCTGGTGTCCTGTCAGCTGTCCAGGCATATAAACTCCCCACATGGAGAGGGAAAAAATTTTGCCTCTTTTAACGCCAGTTAGTGGTGTGACATCTCAGAGACTGCCAGATCTAAGAAAATATTGCACAGTTTGATAACCTCATGCACCTACATAACCTATTATTGCACTGGGGGCAGGTATGGATTAACGATACAGATCTCACAAGATGAAATGCGGTGGTTTAATACACCAAGAAGATTATTCACTGCGGACTAAGTCAATAGATTTTTTTTTAATGAAGTATTTTTGCAAACAGGTATCTTCCCATCCCCACACTCTCTCTGAAAGCAATGATGGCATATCCATGATTTTCCTTCCTGTTGTTCCCTATTGTGACTGTACTTGTTGAGTGCATGTTGATGTGATTTCTGTGTCCTGTATGAGCCACTGTTTTGTGTTTTATCACTTAAGACTTTCAAGGGTTATTACTTGAGTCACAGAATGTAAATATCACAAGACAGCAATGAAACATTTGAAGACTACAGATGAAATTAATGTTGGTTTATTTTTATTTGTATTTAATTTACTCAAATTTCTAACTATTGAGAATACACAGAGTATACTGTTACACATTATTTCCAAAGCATTGTTATTGTTTTCATTATTAATGTTCTATAGTTTAATCCTAAAATAAAATTTTTTAAAAATTAAAATATGTTTTTCCTTCATTTAAATCCACAAAGATTTGTGAATTTTAACCTAGAACAAGATCAAGAGATTTCTTCTGTGTGGTATCTTTTCCCAGTTGACTCCATAGTATACTAACTGCAATGATAATGTGTCCTGTGCATCCCAAAACATTACTTGCCAAAGTGCAATGCAGCGGATTGCGTATTCCAACAGGCCAAGTCACTTTTGTCATTTTGAGTTTCAATAACAAATTGTTAAACAGAAATAAATGAAACAACATAGGCAATATATTTATTATGTTCTTTATCTTTATCCTTTATGTATTAAAAATACATTGTTCTTATAAATATGCAGCAAAAGGCAAAAAAGTCCAGTGATGCTGCACCCTCTGGGGCAGAAGCTGCTGACAGCAGTTAGGTGTGAAAGCCGTGCTAAGCCCAGAGGTGCAAGCAAATGAAAGGAGAAGCTGAGAAGCTCAGCACAACCTGTCTTGCAAAGGGCTGATGAAGAATGAAGATCCTGTTGCTTATCTCCATGTCTGCTGAAGCATTTTCAGCAGGTACATGGCTATGACAGGTGAGTGTACAAGGGGTGGAACCAGAGGCAGACATCCCAGGAGGACTATAGAATCTGACATAAACAGGCTGACTTGGAGTTGGGTCTGGGAAGGGATGTGAAGGACAACCAGAAAGGGTTCTACAGGTTCATAAACATCATGGAAAACATGGCCCCACTGCTGAATGCATCAATGGAACTAGTGACATGATATGGAGAGGCTGAGGTACTCAGTGCCTTTCTTGCCTGTCTCTGCAAGGAAAACCATCCTTCAGGAATCCCAGGCACTTAAGGCCAGAGGAAAGGTCTGAGGCCAGAAGACTTGCCCTAGTGGAAGAGGAGCAATTTAGGGAGCACTAGAACCAAGTGGATGTACATAATTGCAGGGGCCTGACAGGCTGTACTCATGATGAGGGAGCTGGCTAAAATTGCAAGGACATTCTTGATTACCTTTGAACAGTCATGGCAACTGGAAGAGATTACTGAAGACTGAAAGAGAGAGAATATCACTCCTATCTTCAAGAAGCCCACAATAGCTATCCAGAGAAGTACAGGCCAGTCAGTCTCATCTTAGTCTCTATGAAGGTGTAGAAGAAAATCTTGCTGCAAAGCATTTCCAAATATATGAAAGACAAGAAGGTTATGGGAAGTAGTCAGCAAGGATTTACAAAGGGAAGAAAATGTTTGACCAACCTGATAAAGGCATAGCCTTCTGCAATGATATGACTACTTTAGTGGACAAAGGGAGAGCAGTGGACACTGTTTACCCTAATAAAGACTTCAAGATCAAATCCTGAAATATCATCACAGAGAAGCTGACAAAATACAGGTCAGAAAAGTGGGTAGTGACGTGGATTAGAAGGCAGGTGAATGACCAGGTCCAGAGCTTTTTGATCTGTGGCCCTAAATCCAGCTGGAGGCAAATCCCTAGTGGCACAAGTCATGGGGCTCAATACTGTTCAACACCTTCATTAATGACCTCAGTGATGGGGCAGAATGCACCCTCTGCACGTTCACAGATGATAGGAAAGAGAGCAGTGGTTGATTCACCAGATGGTTGTGCCACTGTTGAGGGACTTTAACAGGAGAACAGGGCAGAGAGGAATCTCATGAAGCTCAACAAGGGAAAGTACAGAGTCCCACATACAGAGAGGAATAATTCCAGGCAACAGCACACACTGGGGACAAGAAGCTGGAAAGCAGTTTGCCGAGGAAGACTGTGGATTCCTGGTGGATAACAAACTGTCCCTGAGCCAGCAATGCACCCCTGTGGCAATAAAAAGGCCAACAGTGTCCTGGGCTGCATTAGGAGGAGTGTTGCCAGCAGGAAAGTGATTCCTCCTGTGTATTCAGCACTGGTGGGACCACACCTGGCATGCTGAGTTCACTTCTCGGCTCCCCAGTACGAGACAGATTTACACTTTCTGGAGCAAGCCCAGCTAAGGGCCACTGAGATGATGAAGGGATGGCAGCATCTCTCCTATGAGGAAAGGCTGAGAGAGATGGGACTGCTCAGCCTGGAGAAGAGAAGTCTCGGGGTAACTTAGGAATTTATATAAACATCTTATGGGAACGTGTGGAAAAGACAGGGCCTGGTTCCTGTCAGTGGTGCCCAGTGACTAGAGAAGAGTCAAAGGACACATTAAACCACATGAAATTCCACCTGAACATGATAAAACACATTTCTACTGTAAAGGTGGCCTAACACTGGATCAGGTTTCCCTGAGGGGTTGTGGATACTCCATCTGTGGAGAAATTCAAGGTCTGACTAGACATGCATAAGAAATGGGGTTGGACCAGGAGGTCATAGAATCATAGAGTGGCTTGGGTTTGAAGGGACTTAAGCATCATCTAGTTCCAACCCCCCCACCATGGGCAGGGATGTCACTCACGAGATGAGATTTCTCAGGGCGCCATCCAACCTGGCCTTGAACACTTCGTGGAATGATACCTTCTAACCTCAACCATTCTGTGATTCTGTAACAATGGATATAATCTGGCTGGTCCATTCTGCAGATTTAGGGATCCTTTTTTATTTCATTACCACCTACAATGGGTTGATTTCATCAGATAAAATTTTGCAACAGATTGTGACTGGAGGTTACAATGAAGAGACTGATGAAGATAAGGGAAGGAATCAGACATGACTTCCAGTTTAATCCAGCCATTTCAGTGTCTAATACATCATTTCACTTGGTGTCAGTCAACAGACACAGTCTATCCCATGATTTCATAAGGGCAATCAAGCAATAGTCACATCGTAACAAACTAGGAGAACTCCGTTGCTGTGACCTTAGTTCACCCTGTGAAAGATGTTACCTGAAGGACAGTAGCCAAAGAGCCCAGCTCAGCAACAAGAGCCCTTTATAAGAAACATGGACAGGGTTAGGATGGAGGAATTGCAAGGCAGAACTTGCATCACAGTAATTTTGCTGGACTGCTCCATGGGGAGCTGTAAAGAGAGGTAGGGAGCCTCAGACAACAGACATTCCAGGATCTCTAAGTTCATAAATATCTCCCATGAACCAAAGTCCCCATTCAGAACACAACTAAACTTTAGGAAAGTCTTAAATCCCATTTTATGTGGCTTAGGACCATTTCTTATTACAGCTAGGAAGACTAGATATAAATCTCTGTCCAAAACAGTAATCCCCTTATATTTCATTACTAGCACCACAAGCCTCTGTGAAGTGGTCTCTATCAGAACCATAATAACACTGGGCTGTGGCTAAGCTCTCTATCCCAAGTTCAGTCACAGCAAACCCACTAACACATTAAATCTGTGCCTGCCTTTGATTTATTAGTACTCCCTAAGCCTTTCCACAGTCAGGTATGGGTCAGAGGCAGCAGCTAGCAGCTCAGAAGGAAGGTAAAAGATATTCTAGCACCACATCTCTGCTGTGCCTGACTATGGGAGCACCTCATTTCAGGACATGTGATCTTAACAAGTTTCTGAAGATAGTTCAAACTAATCTGTTATTTTGCCTTCTATGAATTGGATAATGTATAACTCCTGGCTTGAGAGCTGGTAACTGACTACAGGGGCTCTTCTGCTCCATATATGGGAAAATTCAAACAGGTGAATTCAAGCTGATTTTTGTCCTACCACAATTCCTAAGTGCTCACATGGGCAATTACTGAATGGTAGCTGTTGGCCATGACTAACAGAGGAGGGGCAGCTAAGGACAGCTTCCAACTTTCTCCTCTTGGTTCCATGTGTTCTGATCTGCTCAGCAAGATGCTAATTCTGTTTCTTCCACTGGGTTATGAAATTTGCTTAAGCTCCAAGGAGAGTTTGACAGGACTAAATTAGTCAGGTTAGACTAGTGTCTTTGTCTTTTGGTTGCCTGGAGCATGAAATGTCCTGTGCTGGGACTCTCTATACCTACTAAATGACTCTCCAAAAAGAGATGCTGCCTTTAAAAAATCTGAAGTTTGTTTTAGCCTTTGCTACAGGCAAGAAAACTCAGCTTTTTGATGGTAACTTATGAGATGAAAGACAAGAATACAAAAGTTTGGTGCTTCATCTTCAGGAAAGTCAGTGCGTCCTTCCTGGGAGATGGCCTTTCCCAGTAGTCGCTTCTGACTGTACCTGCTTAAGACAATTATTACACACAAGCTGTTCTTAATATACATTTATTTGCTCTTCATTCTCCACATGCATATTTTCTCCTCTCACTTTTGCATACATACAAATTTTTGTTTCCAGCAAGCAAGCTGGTCAAATAATAGCTCTGTATATACTTTTTTTTTTTAAATAAATGGAAATTTGGAACATGCTTCTCTTCCTTTCAATAGAACAGGAGAGTACAAGACAGTACCCTGCAAATTAAGAACAAACACTTCACTTTTTTCACACAAAATTTGGTATAAATTATTTTGAAATTATTCTTTAACTAAAAATGCCATTGAGTTCTTCTGCCGTTGCTCTCAGCAGCCATGTAACAAATAGACTGTTGACTTGTCACAGGTAGCCATGGCTATTTGCTGTTGAACTTTTAAGGGAGTGCTATTATATTCTACTAGGTTCCTGTAAGCAAATAACAGCCTGCAGGAAAAAAACAAGGATCCACGTGGCATTGTCCGTGTGGTTAAAGTGTTTCTGCTCAGCTCCAACAGCACCACACACAGGTTTGTGCTGGTGAATTTGCTCCCACTCAGAGCTCAGGAACTATCATTAGAACTAGTGCTGGATTTCGTGACTATATTTTTGTTGTTAGAGAGCCATCTTGTGGTGCATCTTATTAGCAATAAGTAAAATTTTAAAAAAACCCCAGCTTATTACAGTTCCGAAATGGTTGTCTATAAAGACTCCAGTGGTTTTGCATCTTCCATGTATCCACTCTTCTCAAAGCTCCTTTTGAAATGGAAATAACCTAATCTCAAATTGCACTTCTGAGTCATAGCAGTGTTTGTTAGGGACTGGGGAAAAGGACACATTTCTCTTCCTTAAAAAAAAAAAATAAAAAGAAAGAATTAAAAGGGTTTGGAGTGCAAACATATAGCTACAATTTACAGCACAGTTTTATCCCTTCCTAACACCCAACATACTGATCAAAGCAGGAGGCTGGTGGTCTAGCTCTATTAATGAGATATATGATTTTTTGCAGCCACAAGACTTATAAAATATCCTGGAAACCATTTAAGTTCAAATAACATTTGTCGTTACTGAAGCTATATAAAAAAATTATTTTTAAAAATAGCAAAAGTCCACGTTGAAATGTCATCCAGGATGCTGACAGATTACAAGAGTTTTCCAGTGTCAGGGACATTTGACATCACACTTCAAATTCCTGTTTTCAAATCTGCAGTTAACTGAAAAAGATTGGCACAATAGAACTAGAGTCATTAAAACAAATCAGAAACATCTTTGAATTTTAACAGATTCCTCCTTCCATAAGATGCAAATCCTTGCACACTGCTATGACAAAATAATGCAGAGTGCAAAATATCACAGAGCTTCCGAAGAATCAGTGTTTAGAGGAAAGACAAAAAACAAGTCCTGTAATAAAACAGAATGCCTCTATGCATTGAAAATTCCCCCCTGAAGCTTTGAATGAGACCCTAACATTTTTTCCTGTATGTATATAACTGTTCTCTTGTCCATTAATAAGCTGTAATTATCTATTGTCCTTTCATTGAAAGGAAAAAAGCACCATGTAGCCAAAGATCATTAGTGGTCCACCCTCTGCTATCAGTGAAGTCAGTGAAAATGAAAAGGTAATTATAGAGGGTCTTTGGAATAGAATGTAATGATTAACATCTTTTCTAAAATAATTCAGTTTGAACTTCTAAAAAGAACCCCCACAGTATTATGCAATTGCTTTGCAGGACTTATTTAGTTAATCTCCTTTGCTTATCTTGTCTGATATTTGTTCCAGGTGGCCAATAGGCTTTCACTAAAAAAAGACACAGGATATGGACCACATAAAAATCAACTGGGGCAGGGTGGGGGGAAGCCCAAGGAAAAAGGACCAATGATAGGGTTAACCCTGAAGAACAGAATAGTCTGTAGTAGGTTAGAATATTGCCTTTGGAAGGGACCTACAATGATCACCTAGTCCATCTACCTAACGAGAGAAACTGCTTCAGTGCACAGACTGGAGAGTGGGCAGGTGTGAGTCTCAGAACAATGCTGAATGCTTTCAGCTCAGACTTTCTCTAAGCAAGTAATGAACTTGGAAATGAAGCTATGAATACAGGCCACTGCTAGAAAGGTATTTTGCTTTCTTTCAAATTCCCTAGGAGTTAGGAGTCAATAAACCAAGCAGGGATATCTACAGACCTGATGCTGACATTGCCCTGTACCTTTCTGCATCTTTCAATCATATCTCCACATGCTTTTCATATCATAGCTATGAAAAATTAAGACAGTATTCTAGCAATGCTGTTCCTATTGATGTGTGTACTGGCAAAGTCAGTTCCCTGTTTCCCTTTGTTCCTCCTTCCTAAAACATAGCCTTAATTTTTGACTTCAAGATGATCACCTACACTGAACTTTCAGATATTCTTTTCATCACTCATCTACCAAGACAGAAAGTAAGCAAGATCCAATCCAACTGGATCCAGCTGGATCCAATCTAACTCAGACATGCCTGAGATGACCCCTAAAGAGTTAATTAGAATACAGTGGACAGCACAGCTAAAACCACACGCCAAGACCACGTAGCCCTGCTGAATACCCAGTGCTGGCAAAGACTTTGCTGTGAACTGTAATGACTCCTAGTTATATATGTGTCTCCTCTGAATCACAGTTCTTTGGACTCTGTAATTGCATTTAATTAGGTAATGAAGTCCTCTCTGTAAAGCAACTTGTATTCATTATACTCCCTAGTCGATCTTTATGTCATCTTTAAACCATCCAGGCGAAGATTCTGTAACATCATCTACGCAATTGATTTTAAAAAGAGCATTGAAGTACTTTAATGACTCCTTTGGAACCTGCTCAAGGTACCCAGCTCTGACAGCCTGGTATCAGCTGCATTTCAAGACCTCTTTAATCCAACTTTAATTCTATATGCTGTGCACACTGGTTGTCCCATGAGAATATAACCTTTTTTTTTTTTTTTCAGAATGTTCTTTATTATATCAAACCCACTGGAGAATTCCAACACTACCATACAACCATCTTGTTCTGCCAAATCCACAACTCACTATGAAATAAACACGACAGTTTGTTTGGAAAGATCTACTTACCATGAAATTATGCTTATTGACAGTTTATGATGTTACTGATAATAAAATTAACCTTTTTTTGCTTTGTATGGCTTTTTTTTTTTTTTACTTCATATGGGATTTAAGCAAATAAGTAGATCCTCAAGTTTCCTTCCCTTTTTCTAAAACAAAAAAGCTGGAAATACTCACTGGCAGGTCCTCAGGTTTCCAGGTTAATTTGAAAATTAGCGTTTTTAATATTATTTCAAGAAGAACTTTAACAGCACACGAATTATTGATATAAATATATTTAATTTTAAAAGATGCTAACAGATAGTCTCCTTTCTACCTTCCTTAGGTAGAGTAACTGTTCTGTCTCATCCAGAAAATGTGATGTTTATTATGGTGATCTCGTCATTATTGTCATAAAGAAGACACCTTCCCTACAAATAAAGGATTCCACCTTGTAACTTGGGCAACTGTGTGATCAGACACAAGTCTGCCATTTACACACTAATTTCTGAACAGTGACACCCATTAAGCAGGTCCTTTGGTCAGGCTTGCCATGCATAGCTGAAAATAACACCATTAAATAACTGATGGTTTTCAGGAATTTAGAATTTAAAGCTTTGACCCCACATAGCTGGTCACAGTTTATTGGGGCAGGCTCTGCCACAGTTCCTCTTCCATACCCCATACATGATTGAAAGCTGTTTTTCTGGCAGATCTCTAGAGAAGGAAATGATGCAAGCCATTAGAGTGTTCCCCAAATTATTATCATTTTTACTGCTCAGAAACAAAACGTGCACTACAAAGTAGTGACATGGACCATATGAGCTGGACACTTCCCACCTCCAGTACATAACATTTTTGTTTAGACTGAATTTAATTAACATTACACAGTGCTGCCAGTATGAATAGCTGATGCCAAGTCTCTTGCTCTGAAAAAGGAGAGGAAATCTGCAGCAGAGAAGACTGACTGGATGGCTCCAAACCTGGCTGTGGCTGTGAAAAACAAGGGTTACAGAAACATGGATGGGAATATCGTGCCTGTTCCACACAACTGGGAGCAACCTGCACTTCCCAGCCAGTGGTTAAAATGAAACACTGATGGATTTTCCCTATACTGAAATTAGAGGTGGAAAAAACTAACCTCCCATTAGCTTAAATGGATTTGGGATTTACCACTGAAATATGGAACAGTGAGAGTGTTTTGATTCATGTTAAATTTTCTGGGTCATAACATCGTTCTGGGATATATAACTTGCACCTTGCAAATAAAGAGAGAGGAAAGCAAAAGCTGAACATGGAGGGGATTTATGGTTTCTAAACATTCTTTGCTTCAGAATCTTACCCATGCTCTTGCCATGACATTGCTCCCTTGGGCTTTCTGTCACATGAATATATGTTGTCTTACAACAACCTTTACAAGAGGTATTAATAAAGTGCTATTTTACAGAAGTGATGAATCTTTTCACCTAGACTACTAATTTTCATATTGCATTGTTTACTCAAGCATTACTTTTTTTCCCAGATCTTGAAAATAATGTGGGTACAGCTTCAGTCTTAAAATAATTTCACTGACATGAAGAGAACAATTGTACCCTTACAATGTTTTATCTAAATCTTTCCAAACTTTGGATAATGTTTAGTTCTGTTTTCCAACATTAATTTCACATCTCTATTATACTTTCTACTTAAAAAAACTGGTCAAGTCAAAGGAAAAATGAAATTTCATCTCTTCTTCATTAGAAAAGAGAACAGTGTTATCGACCACACATAGGAGTACACTTTCTGCATACTGCATATTTTATTTCAATGCTTCATTTATCATAATATGCTAATCTAGACAAACTATCAATGCTCTTTAATTCTATTTCTTATCCCATATTTATTTCCAAACTAGTCATAGAATCACAGAATGTCCTGAGTTGGAAGTGGCCCACAGGGATCACCGAAGTCCAGCTGCTGGCCCTGCACAAGACAGCCCAAGAGTCACACCATGTGCCTGAGAGCACTGTCCCAAGGCTTCTTGGACTCTGTCAGGCTGGTGCTGTGACCACTTCCCTGGGGAGCCTGTTCCAGTGCCCAGCCACCCTCTTAGTGAAGAACCTTTTCCTGATATCCAACCTAAACCTCCCCTGACACAGCTTCAGGCCATTCCCTCGGTCCTGTCACTGGTCACCACAGAGAGGAGATCAGTGCCTGCCCCTCCTCTCCCCTCATGAGGAAGCTGTAACTGCAGTGAGGTCTCCCCTCAGTCTCCTCTTCTCCAGGCTGAACAGACCAAGTGACCTCAGCCACTCTTCATACGGCTTCCACTCAAGGCCCTTCGCTCTCCTTGTGACTCTCCTTTGGACACTCTCTAAGAGCTCAGTGTCTTTCTTATAT
Organism: Picathartes gymnocephalus; assembly: GCA_013390045.1. Taxonomy (NCBI): domain Eukaryota; kingdom Metazoa; phylum Chordata; class Aves; order Passeriformes; family Picathartidae; genus Picathartes; species Picathartes gymnocephalus. The sequence goes on from WEKY01039602.1 coordinate 68,018, forward strand.
TGTGGCACCAGAATTGCACACAGCACTCGGGGTGAGGCTGCCCCAGTGCAGAGCAAAGCAGGACAATCCCCTCCCTTGCCCGGCTGGTGATGCTGTGCCTGATGCCCCCCAGGACAGGGTTGGCCCTCCTGGCTGCCAGGGCACTGCTGACTCAGGTTCAACTTGCCAAAGACCAAGAACTTGAAGTTGCCTTCCATGGCACTGCTCTTCAGCCTCTCATTCCCCAGGCTGTACGTTCATCCAGGGGTGCCCTGCTCCAGGTACAGAATCCAGCAGCAGTTTAACTTCATCCAGTTGGTGTTAAACTTCACACAGCACTCCATCCTGTAGAACACAGAAATACAGGTCTGCCAAGCTCAGCAAAACCACAACTGTTTCCATGAACTTTGATGCAGCCATGTGCATCCATGTGTCTGTGGACAGGTGACTCGCATGTGATTGCTGCCGGCATTTCATTCCCAAACATTATTTACAACTATCCTGGACAGGCTTGTTTAAAGCTAGAGATCTGCATTATTTTTTTCTATTATAACCATGCAGAAAAAACTATTCTTCTGTTCCTGTCTGTCCCTAATCTACAGCTGCACGTACAGAATTAGCAGGTAATGAAATATATTAGGAAGGATTGACTGTTAACTGTAAGAACCCAGTGCCTCCCATGTTGTTTATAAAACAATAGTTGTCACATTTAAGATGATAATGAGCATCAGAGCTGAAGTGAGATTATAAACTTTTAAGTGAACCTTAATTACATTTTTCAATTTTCAGTAATTGCCTGACAGTAAATCCCTCCTATGCCAGTCAGACTAGAATATGAGAGGCCTTTTTGTGTTCTCCTTTCTTAAAACACTGGAAAGGCTTTTTGCAGGATTTTCTTGATACCTTTTATTCACCATGTCAGTAATTGAAGGCTCAAAACTAAGTGGCCAAGGAAATGCTTCTCTTAATTACACAACATAAGCCCTCTACCATATTTTTAGCTTTATTCTCAGTTATTTGGATTACAGTGGGAAGCAAAAGGCCTCAAAGTCAGTTTGATACTATGAATAATTCACATAATTCGTCTAACTCACTATGAAAGAGACTGTAGCATTTGCTGCAGTGAATAGGCAGCACCTAGCGGTCTTGAAACGCATAAACAGCTCACTTTCTTAACAGTAATTTCTGAATTTGGGATATAGCTCTTTATCTAGATCGAATTTTATCCTTTAGTATTTCACAGACAAATACAATAAATAAAAACTCTCGGGTTTTTAAAAGTCATTGCTTACAATAAAGGCAACCCATATACAGACTGCATGTTTTATAAAAAAATCTGCTACTCCTTATAGTGAGCAAAGTATTTCAATGTCTTCATCTGATTGTAATCCTTCCATATTAAAACAAAGGCTTCAAGTTAATCACAATAATTAGCAATATTGATTATCAAACCTCAGAGTTTATTTCTCTTTCAATGAATCAAAAATTTGAAAACTATCTAACAATAGCTCTCTGATACTGCTAAGAAAAGTGCAGAATTAAAAGTAAGGAGAAAAGCTGGTCAGTCAACAACATATATATAACAACTTGAGCTCCATAAATTGTATACTTTGATGGTTTGTTTCACATTTTATGACATGACAGTAGTCAGAGATTATTAGATCATTAGCTTTAATTTTAATCTCAGAATTTGTTTGTAGGTCCATTTATGTTCAGGATTTATTTTTTGCACTCTACCAAGTTTCTCATTTCAACAGAAAATATATTTCACTTGAAGCATTGCTAGAAAAAGAACTGAGGTAGATAGCCTTGCATCAGGAAAATTGCTCTGTAAATTTTTAGCGTACTTCAGAATTTTATTGGAAACTTCAACCACAAAAAAACCACAAAAACCAAAAAAACAAAACAAAACAAAACAAAACAAAACAAAACAAACAAAAAAACCCAAACCAAAAACCCACGAGTTTGATTCCATAGATGTCAATGATCCTTTTTTTGTAAACCAAGGAATTCAGCAAAATATAGTCCTAAGACAGCCTTCCACTGGGGATAGGGAGCTGCTTACTTTCACAGGACAGACCAGAGCTCCTGTGGCAGACCACATAAACCCACTGCAATAGCTAATGGGTATTGAGTGCTCCGCATCTCCAAATTTGTTTAAAAATGAAGGTTAAGTGACTGCTTCTGCTTACTTCCTTCCAGTTCTCCCAAGAGTCCCTGCATATGTAGAAGTTAATCCTGTTCCCAAGAAGCTGTGGAAAGCTGTTCACTCCTGCATGAAGAAAGGCATGGATTACACATGTAAAGCTGTTCTCTATGTGCAAGGTGTGTCAAAGGAAAACCTACTCAGAAGTGACAGTGATCAGAATGCAGCCTATTAACTCTCACACTAATGGTGCCAGTAAGAAAGTCCCTCCCCACATAAAATCCTTTTATTGTCATTGTTCAAATTTAAATGTACAATCAGGAGGCCAAACTCCACACTGAAATCAATGGGAAGACCTGCTTAAAACTGAAAGAACAATAAAGAATTTTCAAAGCTGTTTACAGTAGGACTTTTCCTAATTTTTATTTGTTTTCTTCTTGGATTTAATCATACTCAATTTGACGTGTTGACACTGGATGATAAATACCACACACATGTAAGTAATTTCTCAAAAATGAGGTTAATATGGATGCAATAATGCTAATCTTGAACTATAAGGGGGGGAATATACTAAGGAACTAAAGCAGGGTGTGGTATTACTCAAAATTGCTACTTTTCAAGTCTCAGAATAGGTTCTCAGCTTAGGAAAAAGTTTCTTTCAGTTCATTCACACAGTAAATAAAATATTCAAGTCTAGAAAGGAACAAACATATTAAAAGGAGGTTTATTGCCCAGAATAAAAGCTGTTCAGAGAGTACATCTAGAACTTACATGGGACTCACAGTTGACCACTGAACTGCAAGGTAAAAATATTCAGAGGTGATGAAGTTTCTGAAAACAGGGGGAAAAAAGTAACTGTTTCTTTTTGAAAAGAATATAGAAGAGGAAAAAAAAGCTGCAGATAGGTATCTTTTCACAAGCTCACGTGGTAGAAAGATGCGCAATGAATCTAACAGAAGCCACAGAGTTAATTTATATTTGATAAGAGATTGTCTTAGGATATTAATCTGGGAAGAAGAATCTGCATTCTGCTATGCACCTTGAAGAAGCTGTCTAAACCTTTGAGCTCTCTGGGAAAGAAAGATGTTAGCTAAACCCCTGTGCTTAGCATTCCTTCCAGCATAGGTCAAGACTACTACTTCTTGGATCACTCCTCCAAAGCACTATAAATTTTCCAATGTACTGCAACAGAAGCCTCGAAATACCACTTTTATATCTCTCTGGCATTGTAAGTTTCCAGTCACTGTGTTGTGTTCATTTTGACTGCCATTGCATTAAAAATCTTCTTGCCACCCTTTCCAAAACAGTATATTCCAAGCAGTTTATGAAGGAAATCCTCAAGATTTAAAACATAAGATAACCATCTAAAATTTTTCCAATCAATCTAAAAGACTACACAGCCAAAAATACCAAGGCCTCAGTTTCCCACTTGTAATGTGGGCATAATGGTATCCCTTTAGATGTATACTGAAAAGATAAATTAATAATAATAGTAACATAGCTCAGATGTGGTGGTATAAGTATCACAGAACAGCCTGTGCAAAAGATTGATTAAAGAGGCATTCAAATTAACTTTACTGCTGTAGTCAATTGAGTAGCAAGAGTTCCTTCCACTGGAAGAGTGAGCAGCCAGTCAATATCCCATCAATATCCTTTAAGCTTAGAGAGACTGGGTTTGACAGCCAGGGCAGCTGATCTATTCAACCAGCCCTGCTCTGCCCCACCTTTCTCCAAAGGAATATTTCATGTATTTTCTTTTAAATAATTCTCTTGAAATGAATTCCACCTGGATCAAATCTAGAAGAGCACAAGACGTAGCAGAAGGCAAAAAAAAAAACCAAAATGCATGAAAAGAAAGAGTTTAGGCCTGGGGCATGACAGATGACATATAGGGGACATATTATGAAGGCTGTACAGTGGAAATTAAATGTACAGGCCCAAAGTGACATCTCCAAACAGCTCCCCACATTGAAGCAAGCCTCCCTTCACATTTCTAAACATAAACACATGTGTTGGCTGCCCTAAGAGTGTTTAGGATGTAAAGGAAGGATGGAAATTTTAGCTACAGTTTGCCCAAAGAACACAGCTGGATCATGTATTAAAGCAGCCCGTTTTTCCATACATATGCTTATTAATAAAATGAGAGGTTTGGGGGTTTGGGGACCTTTTTTTCCCTTTTGTATCTTTACTTTTCAAGAGGATAAAAGCTGTTTTTCTATTTCATCCCTGCTGCTGTAGCAACGCTGTGAGTTCTGCTCCAACATGTTTTTTGCTGGCCAACACCAATTTAATTTGTAATGAAAACATTGCAACTGAGACTACACTACCTACTAGCACATCGATTATTTTTCACCAAACAATTACAAAGAAATCAAAATCCCAACTCTTTCTCTGCCTTTTGAGCCAGTTTTTGATTGGGGTTTCTTTTCCTATGTTCATCTTTTATTTGTGTTTATAAATGAGTTGAAGTGCAGGCCAGGATATCCATAAAAGTTGTACAGCTTCACCAAAACTTTTTATACAGTAATATCAGTATATTCTTATGTATGTATGTATGTTGGTAAGATTCTACTGATGCACATACACTTAATACATCATATATACAGACTCCCATTTAGGGAAAGTGTATGAACCACACCAATATAAACCTCTTTATAAAACTTAGAGTATTTACACAGTGAATGGTAACAGTATTTTGGTTTTAAAAAATTGCACCCTCAGTCACATTGATCTGTGTTATAACCATGCAGCTCAGATCCAACACCTTCTATTGCTGAAATCAAATACATTTTTAAAACTTAAAAAAAAATTAAACTCATCTGAGATGAATGCAAGTAATTAAAATTGCGTTCAATCTTAATTCAGAATAAGAAATCTAGAAGAAAGCATCAGTCTCTCTAAATTTCCTTGCAAGCAATGAATTATGTTATCTGATTTAAAGTAGCAAAATTCAGAAGAATATTTTGAAATATTTTTCATTGGCAGCTATTGATATTATTGTCTATTTTCTAAAGAAAATCTAACCCCAGCTATTGGGAAAAGAAAAAACTTTGTTCTGTTTGGAGTTTAGTAGTTGAAGGTATGACAAACTCCTTTCTGTGGTACTGCAGGTTGTCCAAATGCTTTGGTTTTTCCTGAAATTTGTAGTTTGGTCTTGACAAACAAGAACCTATTGCTCTACTGGTGGCTTTGGGTTAATGGCAAGGCTTTTGGTCTACTGGATGGGTTAATGGCAAGTTGAACCTGAGTCAGCAGTGTCCTGGCAGTCAGGAGGGCCAAGCCTGTCCTGGGGGGCATCAGGCACAGCATCCCAGCCGGGCAAGGGAGGGGATTGTCCTGCTCTGCTCTGCACTGGGGCAGCCTCACCTCGAGCGCTGGGAGCAGTGTTGGGAGCCACAAGAAGGACATGAAACTATGAAGTGTGTCCTGAGGAGAGAGACCAAACAGTTAAAGGCCTCAGGGGCAACACTTAAAAGGAGCAGCTGAGGTCACTTGATTTGTTCAGCTTGTAGAAGAGAAGGTTGAGGGAGCATCCCATGGCAGTCTACAGCTTCCTCAAGGTAGGCAGGAGAGGAGGGGTGCCAACCTTCTCTCTGTGGTGCCCAGCAAGACATGAGGGAAATAGATCGAAATTGCATCAGGGGAAGCTAAGACTGGATATTCAAATAATATTCTTCACTGAGATTGCAGTCAGTCACTAGACAGGCTCTTCAGGGCAGTGGTCAGAGCACCAAGCCTGTCAAGAGTTCAAGGAGCATCTGGATGACATTTTTAGTCCCATGATTTAGTCCTGTGAGGAGCTGCGAGTTGAACTTCATGATCCTTATGGGTCCCTTCCAACTTGAGACATTCTGTGGTTCAATAATTCTATGATACTCAGTAGCTGACTGTGCATGTCAGTGAAGGAAAGCTGAAAACAGATGCTCAAGGAAAGGTCTGGATGCCAGGAACTAGCTAACATGAAAAACCCATGCATGCTTACCGAGATGACCCCACCAAATAGCCAAAGAGATAAAAAGGAAGAGTGGCAATGGCTGGCAACAGACTGGAGGCACAAAGGAATTCACTTCATGTTTGCGGGTTCTCCGCAGCTGTGGACTAATAAGGAAAAATCTCTTCTGCTGAACAAACGATAAAAAGCACTCAAGGCTAAGCAATTGAAGCCTGGTATTCACAGTTCAGTTCATTTAATGAAGGACTGAAAATATTGATGTTGCTGAATATCTGTGTGCAGGTACAGGAGTAGAGTGGTCAGAACAGATTTGCTTGAATTACCTTGTTTGAAAGTGAGTTGGTAGAACACAAAGTAATGTGTAAAACCGAGGCTACTCTAATGACCAATAATGAATGTGCAGGAACACTCTATGACATACCTAGTGCCCTGCACCCTTTAGGATGAGCAGAGCAGTCTTGAGGATCTATCAGAGTTACAGATTTGGGAGAACATTATAATTCTAGAGGAAGGACCTAAGGGATAAAAATACTCAACTCAAACCAAAAAGGTTATCTTGTTATGATGCCATATTTGCTAGATTATTTTACTCTCAGTGATGTATTGCCTCTCAAATACCTGATTATAACATTATATATAATCAGTAAGGAGAGGGTAGGGTGAGTGTAATGCACAAGAAATGTTGGTTATGTTGCTTGTTTATTTGTTTTAAGGTTTAGATTATTCTACCTGTTTGAAGAACTGCCAGTTTTTCTTGTGATGAAAGTTAGTGGCAATTAAGAAAAATGTTAAATTGGTTCTACTTCTCATTTTATTTGTGGGGAGGATTTTATTTGCTTGTTTGGGGTTTTTGTTTTGTTTGGTTTGTTGTTTTTTGTGGGGTTTTTTCCTACTTTTGTTTGTTTGTTGTTCTTGGAAACTTTGTTTCACTGTCACATAGCCTCACTTGCTCAAGAAAATTAGATGTTGAGAAAACTTGTATGGCAATGGTTTCCTAAATGTAACCCCCAATTTCACATTCCCTTGACAAATTTCCTTAGCTTACAAATGGCAGTGAGAATCTAGAAAATGGGACCAAATATTCTCACATCTCCACCAGCTTTCGCTGTCCATGCCTCTCATGTTCATAATACTTTATCCTACATGTAGATTTCAGATTCCCTTAAGACCATGTATCCCTCCTATGTCTGGAAGAGAAGCTGTGGATGTCTCAGTCCTGTAAGTGCTTGAGGCCAAGTTAGATGGAGCTCACCTGGTTTAGTGAAAGGTGTCCCTGCCCATAGCAGTACGGTTGGAATTAGAGGATCTAGAAGGTCCCTTCCAACCCAGGCCATTCTATGATTCTGAGCCCTTTGTTGCCAGTTGCATCTGAAAACTCTGTATTCTCTGAACTCTAGGTCCTCAGAGCTTGGAGAGATAGAGATTTCCCCAAAAACTACAAGGAGCAACACTCATCAGAATCTTTTTCCCCTCATAGGATTTATTACTCTACTTCCTCTACAGTCATATTTTCCTTTGCTTGGAATTTGAGCAACTGAGCTGGCACAAGACGTTGTTATAAAAAGGTCGGTGCTCAGGAGCAAGCGGGTACCAGGCTCAGAAATCTGACAGTGAAATCCATCCCTGGATGACCCCAGACTCGTGTGTGCTACCACATACAGAGGGTCCACCCAGGGCTGGGTGCTTGACTACCTGAAGGTAAATTTAGGTGAGACAAAATTAGACAATCACAAAATCAAGAATTACAGAACAGGTCATGTATGGAAGGTGCACAGCGGGTCATCTGGTCGCACCTCCCCACTCAAGCAGGATCATCCTAGAGCACATTGCACAGGATTGTGTCCAGAGGGCACTTGAATAACTCCAGTGAGGGAGACTCCACATCCCTTTGGGCGACCTGTTCCAGTGCACGGAGACTGCACAGTGAAAAAGTTCTTTCTCCTGTTCAGGTGGAACTTTCTGTGCATCCGCTTCCGCCGTTGCCTCTTGTCCTATTTCTCGGCACTACGGAGAAGAATCTGATCTTCTTGGGACCCCTCCCTAGATATCTACATATATCCTCTCAGTCGTCTCTTCTTGAGGCTAAACAAGACCAACTCCTTCAGCCGTTCCCCGTAAGAGGAATGCTCCAATCCCTCAACGAGGATGGAGACCCCGCCGTCCCGGCAGAGGCAGCTCCCACTGGAAGCTCGAATCAAGATCTGGCAGCGCAGCGCCGCAGCGCACCGCGGCTCACCCCAGCACGGGCCCGGGGCAAGGCTGAGCCCCCTGTGCCACACTGCCCCCGCCGCCCCCGAGGCGCCCAGCGGCGCGGCCCAGGCCGGGGCGG